>PVJX010002400.1:0-84261 GCA_004027295.1 Dolichotis patagonum
TGGCCCCGGCTTGCCAGACCACAGTCACTTACCAGGGCAGCAGGCTGCTTACTGGTTGGCTCGGCCCCCTAAGTCCCAGCATGGCGCGGATCTCAGGAGACGCTCTTGCTTCTGGTTTCCCCACCCTGGGGTGGACGCAGCTCCCCAGACCACAGTCAATATCCAGGGCGGCAGGCTGCTTACTGGTTGGCTCGGCGCCCTAAGTTCCATCATGGCGCCCCTGTTCCCTTTTTCCTCTGGTCTCCTTTTCAAACTGCTCTGTCCACACCTTGATCCCTGAGATCTGTGCAGCAGATTTCAGCAAAAACATGTGTTAGCTGAGTGCAATGGCAAATGCCTGTAATCCTAGCACTCAGGAGGTAGAGAAGGGAGGATTGCTGTGAGTGCAAGGCCAATCTCATCTGCATAGTGAGTCCAAGTTCAGCGTGAATTGCATATCAAGACTCTATCTCAAAAATGAATACCTATACATGGCAAATTGTCTAAATCCCCTAAGAACCCAGAGCCAGGCAAAACAAGTTAGAGGTGGAAGTCAAGTGGAGAAGGACTGGGGGCAGGTGATAAGCAGATGCTAAGGCAGCTGCTGAAAAGCTTAGCTTGTGTCTCCAGAAGCTGAGATGAAGGTCTGTCAGTGACACAGCTAATTGTAGGGGTAGGGGACCCTACCCAGTTCTTCAGGAAATCACAGCTACTTTTTAAAGAAATTCCTAACGTGTAGCTTGGTGAACACGGGGTCTAGAAGATGAGGCCAGTACTCTGCTGCAGACCACCCTGTTGGGTCATTGGGATGCTGTGCTGTCCAGATAGCTTATTATGATAGGAGCAAAACCTGACCTCAGATCTCAGCCCAGAAAAACCAGCTCTTCAAAGAGCCCTGGTGGAGTTTACAGTGATTCGCTGAGCTTCGTCCAGTTCTAAAGCCAGGGTGTTCAGAGCAGCAATAGAAACCCAGTCTTAGAGATGAGCTACTCTGATCCATCATCTGGAGCCTTCTCAAAATTTGGCAGGGCAGTTTCCATCAAGAACTCATGTCCACCATGGTGTCATATTGGGCCAGGACCTCGTATTTGTGAGCCTTGGTCCTTCCTAGACTGGGGCATCCTTCAAAGTGTTGCCTATCATGCCACTTCTGATTGGGCTGCTGATGAAGCTTCTGAGAAAGCCTGGAGTAATGGTCTTCTTTGTTTTAGTGGGGAGGGGGGTAGTTTTCTGAGACAAAGTCTCACTATGTAGTTCATGCTGGCCATGAATTCACTATGTAGCCCAAGTGGCCTTGAACTCATGGCAGTCCTCCTGCCTCAGCCTCCACACTCAGCCAGTTGTCTTTTTGGCAAGGTCTGAAGGTCACCAGTATCTTTGGAAGCTGTGTGAGCCAGGAACGGTGCCAGTCCTGACGGAAACTCAAGCCTGCCTCCCTGCCAATGACAGCCATCTTCCCTCTGCTCAGGGTGACCTGTAGGCAACTGCAGGGTTTTCCTGCAGAAAGAACCCCAAAGGCTCTAGCACAGGCTCTGGGTGGCTTTTTTGGGGCCCAGGATGTCCTTGAGACCACAGTTATTCTGTGGGGTCCCTCACAGGCACATGCTTATGACATGCCTTGCACAGTGCTTAGGCATGGGAGACTCACAGACGTGAGCTGGTTACATTCTGAGCAAGCTGTAAGAAATGATGGCTGTTGTTTTAGAAGACTTAGCCCCTCTGGTCACAGGCACAGGCTGGGGGAGGGGCTGTCCAGGTCAGTAGGATGTGCACACATGCCAGGTTTCCTCCATGTTCTGGCTGACAGGTGCTGAATGATGGATGGGCTGGAGTGTAGGGCAGAGTGGGGACACAGGCTGGAAAAGCCAGGACAATCCAGAGTCTCCATTGCACACAAGGTTTCACTTTCCTCAGAGGGAAGTGCAGTCTACAGACCTCTCCACCCACTAGCCTATTTTAGACCCCTAAAGACCCTGGGCCAGGCCTTTGCTTGCCAGGCTTCACCCTTAGGGGGCTGGGACAGGTCATCTCCACCTCTCAGCCCTACCCACCCGGTACTGGTCCCTCTGTGATCCAGTGACTTGTGTCCTTCCAGCTGCGGAGCCGAGATGGCTCTGAGTACCTGATTCAGCACGACTCAGAGGACGTCATCGGTGCCTGGCACAAGGCCATCATGCAGGGCATCGGGGAACAGGTAGGCAGAGCCCCAGTCTCCTGGCTTGTGGGGAGGCACTCTGCTCTGCACAGTGAACCCTGGCACCCAAGGATGGCCTCTCAGAAGGGCTCTGCAGGAAGGGATGGGCATGAGGGGCATTTCCAATTTCAAGGGAGGAAGAAAAGGAGGTATACTCAGAGCCAGTTGCAGGCCAGACCAACAGGCTGAAACAAGAAGATAAAAGACTGAATTCAAGTCTACCATTTCTAGGGTTAGAAATGCTAATAACATAAGTAGAGATGGGTAGGCCCCTCTCACGGCTGTTCACCTGGCCATGAGTGCATCTGTGGACTGCAGTGACAGAAGCAGGAGGTGGTGGTAATGCAGCTGTTGATAGTGTGCTGAAAAAAGTATTTGATGGCTGGAAGCTGATCTGGAGGAGTGTGTGCAGTTGCTGAGGAGGATGTGGGTAGAGAGGCTGCGGGGTGGGGGTTGCAGGATGGGAAGGTAAGGAGCACAGGGTGCCCAAGGGTTCCCATGGCCAAAGGAGGCAACATCCTGATGGGGGGCTGGATAGAGACCCTGCCTGCGAGTCTCCACGGAGGCCTGCCCGGAGCTTCTGGGCCCTGCTCTGCTCAGACCTCAGTTGCAGCCCCCAGATCCAGCCCTGGAGGACAGTGAGGCCAACAGCACAGACTTCCGGTCCAGCGAGAGGGAGGACTGTGCAGGTACGTCCGGTGTAGGGGTGGTGTGGGGAGGACTCGGGCAAGGACCTGACAGCCTGCTGACACTTGTGTCCCCCCGCAGCCACGCCTGCCCCAAACTCTGGGACCCCAGAGAGTGACCTGAGCCGGGTGCGGCACAAGCTGCGCAGGTTCCTGCAGAGGCGGCCGACACTGCAGTCACTACGCGAGCGTGGCTACATCAGGGGTACCACGGGGAGAGGCTCTGGGGAGGGGCCTGGGGTTCTGGAAGAGGGGGACTTGGAGAGAGGTTTTTGCTCGGCACTGACACCCTGTCCCTAGACCAGGTCTTTGGCTGTTCACTGGCGACGCTTTGCGCGCGCGAGAAGAGCTCAGTACCACGCTTCGTGCAGAAGTGCGTGCACGCTGTGGAGGCCCGGGGTACGCACAGCTCCCTCAACACTGGGACTGGGAGGTTGGGGGTGCTGGGTCTAGGGCTTGGGAGGGTGCATCAGTGCCTCGGTCTCCGCAGGGCTGGACACTGACGGCCTGTACCGCATCAGTGGGAACCTGGCCACCATCCAGAAGCTGCGCTACCACGCAGACCACGGTAAGGCCCCCACCCTGGGGCAGAGGGCCTGCGTGGACCTGCACCGCCGTGCCCCTCTCTGATCCTGTCCTTTCTGACCCACTGCCCCTCTCTGACACTCCCCCCTCCCGCAGACGAGCGCCTAGACCTGGACGACGGCCGCTGGGATGACGTCCACGTGCTCACTGGTGCGCTCAAGCTCTTCCTGCGCGAGCTGCCTGAGCCACTCTTCCCCTTCTCGCACTTCAGCCACTTCCTTGCAGCCATCAGTGAGCCAGAGCCCAGAGGGCCGAGTCGGGGGGTGGGGTGCCCTGTTGTGCTGTGCCAACCCTCATCTCCCCACAGAGCTGCAGGACCCAGCCAAGCGTGGCCGCTGTGTTCGAGACCTAGTGTGCTCACTGCCCACCCCAAACCATGACACCCTGCGGCTGCTGTTCCAGCACCTGCACCGGTGAGCATGGCCACTCTGCACCTGAGCTGGGGTCCCCATGACCCCCGACCCCAGGCCTGATTGACCTTCCCTTGCAGGGTGGTGGAGCACGGGGAGCAGAACCGCATGTCAGTGCAGAGCATGGCCATTGTGTTCGGGCCTACGCTGCTGCGGCCAGAGACAGAGGGAGCCAGCATGCCCATGACCATGGTGTTCCAGAACCAGGTGGTGGAGCTCATCCTGCAGCAGTGCACAGACATCTTCCCACCACACTAACCACGCCACCCATCCTCAGTGCCGCTGGTACGGCGACCTGAAGTGGGGCTTTTTTGTCCTGGTAGGCCAGGTGCTCTGGTTGGGTACCAGGATGAAGGGCTTCTGTTCTGGGAGAGGGATTTGGCAAGGGGTGTCCTGACTCCTTCAGGCAGGTGCCTGTGTAGGCGACCAAGCAGGAACAGACAGCTCTTGACAGGACCATGTGACCTCCAGTCTAAGCCTCCTTGCCCCAACCAAAGATCTGGCTGCATCTGCCTTCCTATCTGCTGATCCACATCAGGATCCCGTCTGCTCTGTCCCGGGCAAGGGTTTTTCATGCCCTTGTGCCCTGCCCCTGCCATAGAGGGGAGCCTGTCCACACAGAGCCCTGATACAGGGTGAAAACCAGCTTGCGAGGCCCCTCCCTCACCAGGGCACAGCCTCCGGGGAGGGGACCCAGCCTGTCTGCCACCCTTCCCAGCATGGGTAAGAGAGCAGCCTGCTTGCTTTACTGGAGAGAGTAGCACCTTCTCCTGCCCCAACTGCCAAGATACCTACTGGGACTTACCTTGCCCTTGGGAGAGGCCTAGGGCACCCAGCCTCAGAAAAGGAGGGGTGTACCTGGGTTAGCAGCCCTGACTTGTGCCTTCTCATGTACAAACCACCTCAGGCTGTGGATCTTGTGGCCCGACCTCCCTGTTCATGGCTCAGGGGACAATAATAGCTCATTTGTACTGAGCATCCACACCAGGCCAGGCATCCTGCCCCCGTTATCCCTGTGTCTCTCGAAGTCAGTATTTATTGTATTCTTTTGTGCCAGGCACATACTGTTGGCCCTGTAGAACCAGGGTCCAGGCAGAAGTGACAATGGGGATCTCCTTTCATACATCTGAATATTTAAAAGTTGTAAATCAAGCTAATAACTGTGAAATAAAATATGTTCTATTCTCCTACTTCAGCAAGGGTGTTTTGATGATGATTCAGAAGACCAGATTCTAATTTAAACATCTGTGATTCTTCTAAGGTCCCTAAAAACATGGTGGGGTGAGAAGCTAGGTCCTCACCCTGCCCTTCCCTCTTGCCACCACAGAGCAGAGAACAGACTCTGTGCTGATGGGGTGCTGCAGCCCACTGGTGACACCTGAAAGAGTAGGTTTGAGCCATTAAGCCAGGGTATGCTGGGGCCCCCTATTGGGAGCCTGGTCTAAAGGAAACATCCAGCCTATAGGAGACCCCCTCAGAGGCTCACCCTACATGGAGAGCCGTAACTAGAGGGCAGCTGGAGCCACTTGAGGTAGGAGACTGTGGCAGGGAGCCCCTTCCTCCTGATCAGAGGACAGAAGCAGGCAAGGTTCAGCAGCTGATGGTGTGGTCGTCCATGTTATAGGAAGAGGTGCAGGTGCTCCGAGGCCTTGTTGGGGTGACTACTCCTGGGGCCCAGGATGCTTCCGCCAAAGCATGTGGACTAGTCAGCTTATCTTCATGGGATGTAATACCTGTGCCACAAATCAAAGGAGAAGAAGTTTAATGTGGCTCATGATTTCTGAGGTTTCGGTCCATGGTAGGCTGGCTCCTAGGTGGAGCGTCATGGCAGGAGGGTATGGGGGAGCAACGCTGCTTAAGGACAGCCTACAAAGTCCTCGTAACCCTGTCTGCCAGCTGGGCCCACCTGTAGCAGCACACTTGGTGGTGAACAACTGTGTCTAGCATGTATGAGGCACCGTAAAGAAAGAGGATTCCTTCTGCTATGTATCCTCATCTCTCCTTTGATCTCTCTCTATGTGTCTGATGTTTCGTTTGGAGGATGTCCCATAGATGGGTTGATGCAGCAGGCAGCCTTTCCAGACCAGCCTCTTATGCTCAGCATGATGCCCTTTTTGTCCATAGTCCTTGACCTGTGACTTGAGTGTGGTGCGTGGTGGACTTTGGAGTCTCTCCCAGCTGCCACTGAAGGATGAAGCAGGGCACTCAGCCATCAGGAGCCAGCCCTTCTCCCTGCGGATCCCATACACTGCTGTGAAACCTGGAGCTGGTCCTGGGTGGCCAGACTGTGGGGTGTCTGCTGCAGAGCGACTGGGCGCTGAGGCAGAACTACCAGCAGAGGGCACCAGAGGCTTTGCCCAAGGCCAGTTCTATTGGCCTCCTGAAGTCTCCTCTCTTCACTGGACCCCAGCCCACAGGTTTCAGCCTAGCTCCACATTAGTGACTAGGGCTGGTGATGTGTGGCCCAGGAGGGGACAGAGAAGGCCTGGCTGGCAGGGGGACCTGGGGTCAGGCAGAGGGAGGCCCTCCATCATCTGGGTGCCTGCACAGAGAAAGGGTGGCTCTGAGCTCAGGCTTGCCGCCTCTGCCTGCTCCCTCTTCTGCAGCCACATGGCTGCCCTCCATTCCCCTTGCTTCTTCTAGAACCCAGAGCATGGGCCTAGCCCTCCTTACCCATCCTATCTGTCCCTCTGTCACACTTTCCTACAGACACCTTCCCTCGTGTACCCTGCCAGGCCCTGACCGCTCGAAGTCTAAACCCAACTTCATGTTAGGCACAGAATGAGTACCTGAGCATTCAGCACCTGAGGAGGGACAGGGAGCCCAGGACCCCAGGCAGGCACCTGGGCCCACCTGTAGCAACACACTTGGTGGTGAACAGCTGCATGATGGCAGCATGGTGGCCCCTCTGCTTTTTAGCACTTAGCTGCACGCCCCATCACCCACACCCTAGGTCTTTCTCCTCAGGCCCAGCTTTGCACCATCTGCCCTGCGTGCCTCTGTGTCCAGCACACTGCTGGGCCCTGCCTGCACACCCTTGCTAAGTCCTCTGTCAGCAAATTCCTCCTTGCCTCTCCCTCCACACCCACTCTGCACAAAGCACGCCCAGCAGGATCAGCAGAGGTGAGGCCCTCAGCACTCCCATCTTGCAGGCTCCACCTCACTGCCTCCCCCAAATTTCTCACCCATCTCTGACTACCCAGGGCCCCAAAAAGAAAAGGGTTGTGTGACTGAATGGATGAATGTGTCAATGTCCTATCTTTTAAACCCTCTTCCTGTGGCCTGTATCACTTTCTCCCATCTCTCCCTGGTGGCTTTCTGTGCAGGGTACTCTTCCCTGCTGCTCTAGACACTGGCACAGTGCATATGCCCCAAGTAGCTTTCTTCAGCTGCTGCCCCACAGACCCAACCCAAATGTTCACTCACTGCTGCTTCTTTTTGAGGAGTCTGTGCCCTTCCCATGAGCCTCCAGAGAACAGGGATCCTGTCTCCCTGCCTGGGGGCCCTTGACCTGCATACACTCAGTTGGTACTTGTGAAATGAATGAGCTAATGACTGCCTCTGAGGTCCCTGAGCACTTCTAAGTCAACACATCCCAAGTGGTCTCCTCCTCTCTTCCATTCTCCTATCCTGTCTTTGCTACCTCTCCTCTATCTCCCAATTTAGAAACCCCAGTCACCACAGAGGGCCATCTTTTCATACATCAACCACTCACCATGGTGCCAGATTCTACCTCTTATACCCTACGCTGGCCACTGGAGCCCAGCTCTCCCAGTTCAGAACTGTGACCTCCTCAGGGGTTCCTTATCTGTGTTCTCCACATCCATTCTCTCGTCCACTCCGCCACTTAGGCAGCTGTTCTTATAGTCAGTCCCATTATGCCAATCCCTTCCTGTACCTACACCCCACAGTTGTGATTCCAAAGTGTAAGACTCACAAGGCCTGGCACTTGGCCTATTTATAGGATGTCAAGTACCTCATCTGTGAGAGCCAGGTCCCCTGGGTGACAATGAATGCAAGTGGAAGATAAGGAGCTGTTTGTTTCCTAACTCTGTCCAGTCTTTAGATTGCATCAAAGGGCAGGTTCTCAGAGATGCTTATCTCTGGTCTTGCTGGATAATTCCTCCTTTCAGCAGGAAAGCTGCCCAGCTGCCAAGCACACTAGCTTGAATGCAGAGGTAACATAGTCTTGTTTTCATCCCATTTACTTTAAAGTTACAGTATCTACTATCTGCATCATGGGCTATGGGGTTTCTAGCTATGGTGCTAAAGTCCCATAAAGTAAAATTCAGTCATGAGAAGATACCCATCAAAGGACCAGTCTAGTGTCCAGGATATATAAAGAGATCTTACTTACCAATGAAAGCAATCAATAGGATTGAAATAGACTCAGTCTTCAAAAAGAGGGTACATGAGATCCTTACACATACGTACACCATAAGTACACCACGCACATAAGTACACCAGCTGGGCATGGTGGTGCACACCTGTAATCCCAGCACTCAGGAGGCTGAGCAGGAGGATCGCCATGAGTTTAAAACCTCCAAGATAAATAGTTAACTTAAGGCCAGCCTGAATTACACAGCATGACCCTGTCTAAAAAAAAAGTGCCCAATTCAATCATCTGAAAAATGCAAAGTAAAAATCACAGTGCAACACCATTGACTATCATCGAAGCTGACACAAAACTCACAGCCTCAAATGCTGGCAAGGGTATGGAGTGTTTCAGGCAGTGAGGACAAATTGACAACCACGTAAGGAAACAGCAGCCTCAACCAAAGCTAAGCCGTACTTCACCAAGAATTATCTCACCTGAGGATAATTTCAACAGGAGTGAATAAGTGCACTGCCCAGAAGTCACATGTATGACTATACGCAGCAGCTGTGCAAACATCCCCAAACAGACCGCAGCCTGTCCCCTGGCTGTGGGTCTGAGCATCCGAAACCCTGGACAGGTGGTTGTGTGTTTACAGAATGGAGTGGGTCTGAAAGAGAATTGATGGGTTAAAGAAAGAAGCTGGACTGGAGAAACAGTCTTATTTCCATTAGTACCAAGTTCAGAGGGAGGAAAAACTAAACCATTCATAAGTCTCAGGCTCAGGTCTCCTGTGGCCTTGGGTAGGTACTGAACCCCAGCTATTCTGCCTTGCCATGTGAAAATCATTCTCCCCGACCTGTGTACTTCTTCACACTCACGTCACACATCAGGAAAAATTGCCTAGGTCTGGGAAGGAGCTCTGTGATCCAGTGAGTACTTAGTATCATAAGGTCCAAGATTCATTCCCCAGTACCAAAAAGAAGAAAACAAATGATTGAAAGTTAAGCTTTTCCTGTACATGAAAAACAAACTCACTGAGAGGGAAATCAGGGAAACACCTTTCACAACAGCATCCAAAAAAGTGAAATACCTAGGAATCAATCTAATGAAGGATATAAAAGACCTCTACATTTAGTACTCTGAAAAAGGAGACCAAAGGGGATATTAGAAAATGGAGAGATATCCTGTGCTTTTGGGTAGGAAAAACCAACATAGTGAAAATGGCCATACTTTCAAAAGTGTTACACAAATTCAATGCAATCCCAATCAAAATTCCAATAGCATATATCATGGAATTAGAGAAAACAATCCTAAAATTCATTTAGGATCAGAAGAGACCTAGAATAGCAAAGGCGATCCTGGGCAACAAAGACAGGGGGCATCACAATCCCTGACTTAAAATTATACTATAAAGCTACTGTGATAAAAACAGTGCAGTACTGGCAAAAAAAAACAGACCCAAAGATCAATGGTACAGATTAGACACTGCAGAAACAACTCCAAACACACTAAGCCACCTTATTTTTGACAAAGTGCCAAACACATTCACTGGAAGAAAGACAGCCTCTTTAGTAAGCGGTGCTAGAAAAACTAGCTCTACACATGATGAAGATTAAAACTGGACCCATATCTTTCACCATGCACTAAGCTAAAATTGGAATGGATCAAAGATCTTAGTAATAAAACAAACATTAAATATGCTGGAAGACAAAGTAAAACTCTTGAAGACACTGATGTAGGCAAAGACTTTATGAGCAAAACCCTGATTGCACAGGAACTATCACAAAGAATCAACAAATGGGACCTTATCTTACTGAAAGCTTTTGCACAGGAGAAAAACAGCTAACAGTGAAGAACCACTAACAGTACAGGAGAAAAGTTTTGCCAGCTGTTCCTCAGACAAAGGATTACTATTGAGAACATAAAAAGAACTCCAAAAAAATTAGTCTTCCCAGATTTAAAGACCCAGTCCAAAAGTAGGCATCTGAGATGAATATACACGTCTCAAATGGAGAAATTCAAACAGCAAATAAATATGTGAAAAATGCTCAACACCACTAGTCATTCCAGAAATGCAGATTAAAACAATGCTGAAATTTCATCTCACTCCAGAAATAATAGCTATTATCAAGTAATCAAGTAATAACAAATCAAGAAATCAAGTAATAACAAATGCTGGGGGGTTGTGGGGAAAAAGGACCCCTTCTCCATTATTGGTGGGAATGCAGACTGATGCAACCACTCTGGAAATCAGTGTGGAGATTCCTCCAAAAACTAGGATTAGAGGTCCCATTCAACCCAGCTATTTCCCTTCTGGGTATCTTCCCAAAATAATTTAAAACATCATGCCACAGAGACATATGTGCACCCATGTTTATAGCAGCACAGTTTGTAATAGCTAGTTCTAGGAAACAGCTTAAACCCATCGACTGAGGAATGGATAAAAGAGATGTGGTATTTTTACACAATGGAGTATTACTCAGCCTGAAAGAAGGATAAACTGGAGACTTCTACAGGTAAATGAATGCAACTTGAGATCATACTCATACGTGGAATAAATCAGACACGCATGTGTAAACATTGTATTGTCTCACTAGTGTGACAAGCTGAAAGAAACAACAGATGTGTAAGTGTATGTATATATATATATATACATATATATGTATATAAAAAATAATTAAGATAGTTTGACTACTGATTTTTCTGGGTACACTGAAGAGAAAGATTTGTGCCAGTACTTTTTGGATTGTTGAATGCAGATGTCTTGTGCTCTCAGTGAATCATTTGGGAACAACAATGCACAATGTATGTACCATTGTTGCCCCCTAATTGACATGTTTTGAAATTTTGTGGGGTGTTTTGTTTTCTCTTTGAAATAAAATGGATTTGAAAAGAAAAGAAAAAGTTAGGCTTTTAAACAGCAGACTGTTTAAAACAAACATCAGAACCCCAAGGCTTGGGCTGTAACAGCAGCACAAGGATGCAGCCTAGCTGGGCAGGTCCGCCTCGGGCCACACAGCACTCTGCTGGTTTTAGAAGCACAGAGCGGGACACTGGGAATGTGCATGTGGGTCTGAACTCAGCCTGGGCATAGGACTCCAGGCAGGTCACCTGACTCCCTGTGCCCCAGCTTCCAGACGCAGGGGCAAGCCTGACCAGGACCCATGCTATCTGCCTTCTCTGCCTGGCTGAACTCCCGTGGTCTCCTGGTGTCTGGACTGTCTTTCCACCTGGGGTGACACAACCTTCACCCTGCACCCCACGTGGCCTTGTAGCTCAGCCACCCATGATCCCACTCTTCCCATGGAGATGGAGCTGGAGCTGGTCTTGGCTCCTAGGAACAGGCTTTCAATTCCTCCCCCTTGATGAAAAAATAGGCCATTCTTCAAGTGACTGTCACCTCGCCGAGCCCCTGGCAGGAGCTGGTTCCTCCTTTGTGCTCAGGAGAACTTCAGATCTGCAGCCCTCGCCGTCACTACAGAGAACCGGCACCACAAAACATGTGCTGAGGGTAAGTGGCAATCACTGTGACGTCAGCTCAAAGGTTAGGGATGTCCCCAAGGCACCCAGTTTCTTCTGGGTGTATCCCCCGCTCTGCAGGGATATGTCACTCACAAAGAAAGCCCTAGCTTTGTCACCTGCCCACCAGGTTCCCTAAGCCAGAACAGGGAGGGGAGCTGTGCTGAGGTGAATTCACATGGCCCTGGGCCCCTTGTGGTTTGGCGCTGAAGTCAGTTCCTTAGCAAGAGAAGCGCCAGAGAAGCCCGTGAGCCTGTGCTGCCCTCTCAGTTACAGTCACTGCACCCAAGGGTCTCCCCAGCATCAGGCTCTCACTGCACCCTGCCTTTGCCTGAGAGGTTTCTGGGGCTCAGCCCTCCACCTGTGGAATTCAGTTCCAGGCAGGGCCCTCCAGGAGCACTCTGAGCAGAACAAGATGGAGAGGACAGGACCCCCTTCCACATGGGGTCTGGGAACAGAGGAGGTTTGGGGAAGCCGGTGGGGTGGCATCCTGGAAGAGGGACTTGTTCCGACCAGGTTGCCTCTGTACCCCTGGACCTCCACCCCACCCTCAGCCATCTGAGTATCTGAGACGGCTGAGCAGAGGTGGTGCCCAGCAGCACCCACAAAGACGTGGGAAATCACAGAGCCAGGAGGAAACAAGGCCTTCAGGGAAGAACCCTTCACTCCTTTACCATTTTTCATAGATTCTAAAAATGCATATTGAGTGCCTGATACATGCCAGGTGCCAGGAACAGGCCCCATCAGGTGGGGAGGAATATATTCACATCCAGACGGCCTGAGAGCAGGGTCAAGTCTGTGAGTGATGTGGGCCAGTGGGATGGTCAGTGGTCAGCAAGGGCTGCCCCAGAAGGGGACATGGGAGCAGCACCAGCCCTGGGGGTGGAGAGTCAGAGCCAGGAAGAAGAGGAAGTCAGCCTCGGAAGGGCACAGAGACTGGACTCACTCGCCACAGGGTGTGGCCCCGACAGAGGAAGCCTCTCCCGAGGCCAGGGAGGAATATCAGTGATGGCCTGAGTCTGAAGGAGGTGAGACTGTCGGACCCAGTTGCTGATGCAGTGGCCTCAGTTCTGTCCTGCTGTGTTGGTGCAGGCAGGGAGAGACAGCTGGCTCTGCCACCATGGAACAAGGGCTGGGATTGCTGCGAGAGTCATCAAGATGCTAGATCACAGTCTATCAGTGGGTGGAGAACAGGTTGTGAGCTCAGGAGAGAGTCCAGCAGTGAGGATGAGGTCCCAGGGTGACCTGGTAGAGGGAATGCTCGGGACACAGCTGGGCAGCAGGCAGACACTGGGCTTATTCTGAACAAGGCTGGAGGGGATCCCAGATAAAAGATGGGCGAGGTGGGGCTCTGGTCATCTTGGTCACTTCCTTATCCTTTCTCCAGTGCTGCCCAGGCAGGCGAAGGCTCAATCCAGGGTATGAGGCTAGATTCTCGTGCTGAGTCCCTAGGATTGAGAAAGGACCAGTGTCAGCTTGTGAGTGAGGATCTCGTGGCAGACATGGCTGCCCTGAGCTCAGCCCTAAGCTCATAGGGCTCACTCCCAGGTTGGACGTGCCATGGGCCCTGGACAGAGCATCAAGAAGCCTAAACTTGCTTTCTTAGTTGGGGAACACTCACCTTGTGACCCCGGCTGTCCACCCTTGACCTCTAGAGGTAGCTTCCATTCCCTCAAAACAACTGACACACACTTTGTTCCTGGAAGAGGAAGCCAGCCTCAGACTGTACCCAATCTGGCCCCAGTATGGTGGTCACACTGGCCCTCCCTCCCTGCATCTTTCTTTCCCTTCCTTCCTCCCTCCTTGTCCTATCCCTCGGTCTCTCTCCTCTTTGCTCCCTCCATCCCTCCCTCCCTCCACCCCACCATCCCCCACACCCCTCCATCCCCATCCCTCCATCCTCCACCCATTGCCCACATTCCTCCATCTGTATAGTTAAGCAATGAGTGTCTATCACTGTGCTCCGGGCACCACAGGGGGTGCTCAGAACATAACCAACTGCCACACAGATAAACACCTCGGCCTTCAGAGAATTGTACTCTTCTGGGATTAGAGGAGATATGAGTTGGATTAGAGAGCTAGCACTTGTTTAACAGGCCAGCACTTCCAGGGAGGAGACTTAGAGCCGGAGCTGTTCCTGTGACCCCCACTCCCACCCATCTCTGGAGGCCTTGACCCATTGTGTGTCCTGGCCTAGAAGTCAGACCTGAATCAAGTTGAGCTCCACCCTCAGTGATTCTTGACCCAGAGCTCCCCGCACAACTGCAGATGCCTCTGGCTTGTCCATTCTCTCATCATTTGCTCTGTCCACACATGGTCAGGGCTTCCTCTAGCATGGTGGCTTCACACTGTCCACAAGGCAATGTCCCCAGAAAGTTGAAGGGCCCCAACTGTCCCTTAGCCTAGAGGCATTTCTTCTGCTGTACCTATGGTCACTGTCTCCCATAAGGTTAGCTTAGCTTCAAGGAGAAAGACCAATATAGATATTGCCTGGATGGAAAGTGCAAAGAACTTGCAGGTATGTTTTAGAACAACCAAATGCAGCTAGGAGTTGTGGCCTTAAATTTAAAGCTGGGAGTGGTATTATATACCTGTAATCTCAGCTACTTGGGAGGCCGAGACAAGAATATCACAAATTCAAAGCCACTCTGAGCAATGTAGCAAGACCTTGTCTCAAAATAAATGATAAACTTGACATGGTGGTGTACACCTGTAATCCCAGCACGTGGGAGGCTGAGGCAGGAGGATCTTGCAAGTTCAAGACCAGCCTGGGCTACAAAGTGAACCCAAGTCCAGCCTGAACTGCATAGAGAGACCCTGTCTCAAAAAGACCAAACAAAACAAAACAAACCCAAAACACTCAAAATAGACAATAGATAAATTAGACAGGTAGATAGATAGATACATAGACAGATACAGGGATATAGCATAGCACCTATGTAACATGGACAAGGCCCTGGGTTCAATACTCAGCACTACAAGAAGAAAAGAGAAAGGCCAATTTAGGGTGTCTGATGGCAGAAGTTGTGCCTTGGGACCTGGGTCCCCGTGTGACTTCAGGCTGTAAGGAAAGAGAAGGGCAGGTATTCACTGAGGGCCACATGTGAGCACAGAGAGGGGAGAAGGGAAGCAATCATGTAGGGAGGTGAGGTGCCACCCTGTTTGCTGTGGGTGTCAGCCTGGCATGCAGAGGATCCAGGGCTGTGACTGGCTAAGGTGGAGAAAGCCCAGGCAGGCGGGGTTTGAGGCCTGGCAGGAGCATCAGGAACCAGGCCCCTGCCCGAATGTGGCCAGCACAGCCCTTGGGAAGTGAAACTTCTCAGGGCCCACATTCTCCCTTGTCATTGGAGTACGACTTTCAGTGGCTCCTTGCTCTGAGAGGCAGGAGACCTGCACACTCCGAAACTAGCCCCTGGGGATTCCCAACCCAGAGAGAGCCTGACCTCACAGCTTTCTCAGGGACGCACCAGAGCCAGGGGTTTTGGTGGCAGCACCATCAGGAAAGATTTGTGTGACCTTCAGAAGTCGCTTCTCAAAAAAAAGAAAGAAGTTGCTTCCCTCTCCAGGGCTCAGTTTCCTCCTCCATCAAAGGTCAGGTCAGACCCTTCCTCAGGCGCTCTGCACCTGACACCACGACAATGGCTCCCCAAACCCCTCCAAACTGAGCCGCAGCTGATGAACCTCCTCTCCCCACTGGCTGCGTCCCACAGAGGGGCTTGGGGACCCCGGACTCCTCCATGCTCACCAGGCCTCTCCCTGTCAGTGTCATGGGCCAGGTCCCCAGCCCAGGCAGGGACAGCATGGGGCCTCTCCCACAGCTCCGAACTCTAGTGTGTTTTGTTTATTTCCCAGTACTAGCTGGGGATTTAACCCAGCGCCTTCACACTGCGCTAAACCCCCAGCCCCTTTCCTATATTTTTCCCTATATTTTTCCATGGTCAGGTGGGATAAGGCCTCCCTAAGTACCAATTAAAATACCTCATTAATGTTTGCCAAGGTTAGGTTCAAACTTTCAATCTTCCTGCCTCAGACTTCTCATGGCGCAGAGATTACAGGTGTGTGCCATCACACTTGGCTTCCTCATGAGTCTTCAGTATTCATCTTGTCACCAGCCTGGAAGCCCCCAGAGGGCAAGGACTAGGTCTGGTTCACTACTGTGTCTCCAAGGCTTGCAGTTATGACCTGCATACAGTAGGTGCCCAGTAAATAAGTGCTAAGTGAACATTCTTGAAGCACAGTTGTACCTTAGTTTTTGAGCTTCTTTCTATGATTCTGATCTCAAACCAAAGCAGAGAACCAAATCAAACTTCCTCAGAAGGTCACTGAACCTAACTACGGAATTTGATTTGATTTTGTCCAATTTGGTTTGCAAGCAAAATCTTGGAAAGAATTAAGTTTGTGAACTGAGATATCACTGTACCTTTAATATGGTGGGGAAGGTTAGACAAAAATACCATGGAAAAGGCCACTTTGGGCTACAAAGTGATTTCAAGTCCAGTCTGAACTGCACAATGAAACCTAGTCTCAAAAAGACCAAGAAAGAAAGAAAGAAAGAAAGAAAGAAAGAAAGAAAGAAAGAAAGAAAGAAAGAAAGAAAGAAAAAAGAAGGAAGGAAGGAAGGAAGGAAGGAAGGAAGGAAGGAAGGAAGGAAGGAAGGAAGGAAGGAAGGAAGGAAATAAAACCATGAGAAAGCCTTCTGGGCCATTCAGTGTTCGTGATCATTACTTGGTGCTGGGGTTAAACCCAGGGCCTCACACATGCAAAACATCTGCTCTACCGCAGCATGACACCCCAGCCATCACATTTATTAACAAGCCAGCTAACATGTACTGCCATTCTCGCCCCATTGAAATTGTAGGCTCAGCACATAAAAACACAGGATGCCCAGTTAAATTTGAATTTCAGATAAGTAATAAACACTTTTCAGCTAAGTACGCCCACACATAAGCACGTCCTTGTGTGAGTAAGTCCCGTGTCAAACCTGTCCACATGGTCTGACCCACAGTGGCACTCAGGGGCATTGTCATGCTCACAGTGGCACCTTGCAGTTGCCAGAAGGGACAGCACTGCCCAGGGCTCACAGCTGAGAAGTCACCAGACCAAGGCCAACTTTACCAGCAAACCTTTGGCCACCCCTCAGTGCCCACAGGGGCCACCAGGCCTGGCTCTGGGCGCCAAGACAGATAGCTCTGAGGTAAATGAGAAATGCTTCCTGGAGAGGTGGCAGGTGGGCAGGGGGTGGACCCAGCCATTCCCAGCAGGGCCTGGACCTGTCCACCCTTGGCTCTACCTGGTAAGGCGGCATCACTGCCCTACACTCTCATTAGCATCCAGACACTGCCAATCCTCCAGAACTCAGAGTTCCCAGGGCAGTGATGGTGAAGTGACAGCTTTAAAGCTTCACCACCACTGCTCTAGGATTTTGGGGAAGGATTTGTAACGCCGCAGCAAGCGTGGGCTTAAGTGGGGTAAAGACCAGGATTCGTCCACACTCTCATTCAGGTCAGAGTTTGCTGTCTTGGAAGTTCAGGCATTTGTGGATTCTGGGAGTGGGGAAAAGAGGCAGTGGGCTGCTCCCTGGAGGCCTGCAGTCCCCCCAGAAAGGATGCTTTGGTGCCCAGGCTTCCCAGAGCTCCTTCCGGGGTCAGGGGACAAGAGAAGTTCAGGAGTCTCCAGTGGGAAGCCAGGTGTGTGCTGGATGGGAGGCTGAGACGGACACCCTCACCCCTGGTCAGCCCTGGGAGGGAATGGGCTGAGTGATGTGATACTGGGGAAATGAGGCTCAGCCTCATGCTAGGAAAGCACTCTACTACTGAGCTATACCCAAGACCTTTGTTTCGGTTACTTTCCTCTCATTGTTGGGACAAGAATCGAACTTAGGACCTTATGCTTGCCAGGTAGGCACTGTGCCTCTGAGCTATACCCCCAGTTCCTCACCCACCTTTTTTTTTTAAATAAGGTGTCACTAAGTTGCCCAGACTGGCCTGGAGCCTGCCATCCCCTGTCTCATTCTCCCACGTAGTTGAGATTACAGGCCTAGGCCACCACACCAGGCTAATTTCTTTCTTAAAAGGATATTTATGCTTAAAAATGTAAAAATAACTGGGATTTTTTTTGAACAAAGGGTATAGTGGATTGGTAACTGGTATTCAATTTAACCACCAGCTAAACTGAATCAGTATGGTCCTGAGCATGGTTGGCCCACCTGAGGACTGTTGCCAGCATAAAAGGAGACATGGAGAAGAAGAGAAAAGTGTTGTGGGTTTTCCTAAGTGTTCTTGTTTGGAGCCATTGGTTCTCCTGGGGAAGCTTGTCATGCTAGTTCCCCTGATATGAACTCAACTGTTATCATCAGAGGAGCTCAGGACCTTGTCGCTAAAAATGGCTGTGGTTCACTTTGGGGAGCTTTGGTCCTTACTGTGAGCACCGCTTCCTGGCTCCAAAGGGGAAGGTGTGTGCTGTTCAATCTCTAGGAGAAGTTTGTCATGCTGGCTTTCTGATACGTACTCAGCTGTTATCACCATCAGAGGAGCTCAGGACCTGACTGTATTGAGGATGGCTGTGGTACTTTTCAAGGGGAGCCCTAGTCCTTATTTTGAATGTTGCTTCTTGGCTCCAGTACAGAACCCTCAGCCCATTAGCATAGATCCTTCACCCCACTAGCACAGACTTTCTAGCTCCCATGCTGACCTTTGGGCCCTCCTAGCGCAGATCCACGAAATAGACTTGCATGAGTCACTGTCGTGGACTCTAGGTTTTCAGGTGAACTCATGCAGGTTATTGCCATGGAATCCAAGCCCTCGGCTGGGTTTTCTACATCTTTAGTGTTGTGGACAGATTTTCTTTGTATTTGACTTCTTGGGTGACCATTATAAATAATACTGTAAATTATGTGTTCTGCATGTAATTGTTCTCCTTGCAACCCCTGACTACAACACAGGGTCTTGCTATATAGTTCAGGCTAACCTTGAACTCATAGTGATTTTCCTGCCTCAGCCTCCCAAGTGCTGGGATGGCAGGTATGTGGGATCTTAAAGGGCTATTGGCACCCTCAAGTTCACAGCAAATATTCACAGTAGCCAAAAGGTGGAGCCTCCCCAGGCAGCGTGGAGGGATAAAGGAATGAACAAGGGGAAGAGCTGGGGGAGCAGGGGTGATATTATTAGCCTTATAAAGGAGGCATCTAACACACGCTGTTGCACGGATGAGCCCGGTGCACAAAGTACAGGTGGCCTTGAGCACAGGCTGAGCTCACCAAAGGCAGCCCAAGTCTGAGGAAGGGAGAGGCCCCACTGCTTAACAGGCAGAATTTCAGTCCTGCAAGATGAGAGGAGCTGTGAAGATGGACACAGTGACCGTTCCACAGCACTACAGATGCACAAATACCCCTTCACCATGCACTAAAATGGCAAAAGAGGGGCCAGGGTGGGAGCAGGTCTGTAGTCCCAACTACAAGGGCAGCTGAGGCAGGAGGATCACCTTGAGTCCAAGGTCAGCCTGTGCTACATAGTGAGTTCAAGGCCAGCTTGATCTACATAGCAAGATCCTGTCTCAAAAAAAAAAGAAAAAGAAAAAGAAAAACACAACTCTCTGATCCTCCAAGCCATCAGATTTCTAAATGTGTGCCTACCATTAAAAGTTTTTTTTTCCTTTGGTGCCGGGGATTAAACTCATGACCTCACGACCTCACGCTTGGTAGGCAGGCACTTATGCAGCTGAGCTAAATCCCCAGCCACTATCACAGTTCTGTATGTCCTTCCAGAAGGCCTGCACGCATCCATCAAAGCCACATCACAGCATACCTTCACTTTATAATGCATACAAGGTACATCCTGACTCTCTGTTTTTACCTCACCATGTGTCTTGGATCCCTTTCTTACTATCCCTAGTGCACTTCCTCATTCTGTGTTTTCAAAAACAGCTTTTTTTAAAAAAACATTTTTTACTTTTTGAGGCAAGGTCTCAGTGTAGATCAGGCTGGCCTTGAACTCATTCTATAGCTCAGGCTGGCCTCGGACACACAGCAATCCTCCTGCTTCAGCCTCCCAAGTGCTGGGATCACAGGCATGCACACCACACCTGATCAGCTTTATTTTCAAATTTCACCTACCATGAGTGTGTTGTTTAGTCAATTTGAGCAAATTTATAGTTGTGCAACTATTACCCCAAACCAAGTTTAGAAAATTCCCATTGTTGTAAAAGTTCCTCCAGTTCTGTGTAGTAAGTGTTCACTCCTGCCCCCCCACCACCACTAAGCTTTGCCGTTTTATGAAATTTTATATAAATGGAATCATATATTCAAGTGGCTCAAAGTGGTGTTTCTTTGTGGTTTTAGTTTGCAGTTCCCTAATAACAAATGATGTTAAGCATTTCCATATGCTATTGTTCATTTGAATATCTCCTTTAATAAAATATCTGTTGGAATCTTTTGTCCTTTTGAAAACCTAGCTGTTTCCTTATTATTGAGTTACAAGAGCTCATTCTTTTTATAGCTCAGTAGTGGCCTGTTGTATGGATGGGTCTTAATTTGTTTAATGTGTTTACTATTGCTCTCTCGAAACTTTCATCTTATGTTTTATAATGGCATCATAGGTTAGCGTAACAGTATGTGTCTCTTACACGAATAAGTAAAGAAATATGTATGCCGGTCTGCATTGTCTCAGTGACCCCTGATTTGAGCCTTTGCCCCCCTCCAGCTCAACCCCTGTACCAGGCCTATCCCAGCCACCTGAGTTTTGCAGATGTCCTGATTTCCCAGGGAAATCTGGAACTCCAGGATAGATAGCATGATGACCAGCTTGTGCTGGTCTGGCAAGGCAGGAAATCCAGGGCAGGGACACCACTGCTCTCAGCCTCTGCTCACTGTCCTGGCCTCTGTCACGGGCACCTGCCTGTAAGGAGCAGCACAAGGCAGAGGCCAGCCCAAGACCACTGGGCTTGCATAAAGGCAACATAGCATGGAATTTATTGTACCTGGGTGCAGGCAGATAGGGCAAAAAGGCCATCTATAGGGAGCAAGGAGAAGCAGGTTTTCCACAGGATTTTAAAGAAAGCAAGGGACATTAGGTGGGAAAATCTTAGTAAACATCAATGGTCAAAGTTCTCTGGAAGAGGGTTGGAGATATAGCTCAGTGGCACAGTGCCTGCCTGGAAAGCACAAGATCTTGAGTTTGACTCCCAGTACCAAAAAAAGAAAAATAAAAAAGTTCCCTGGAAGTCTGGTGCCTCATGGGCAAAGTCCTTGAGGCATCTGGTATCAATGTTTGGGTGTCTTTAGATGTCCCAGTGTTTGGAAGACTCCATGTTCTATTTTACCTCTTTTAAACATCCTGCACTTGCTGGGGCACCGGTGCTGAGATGAGAACAATGCTTCTGCTGGCAGACAAGCCAGGCCTCAGGAGAGTTATGTCAGAATCAATCCTTACACTGCCCAGCCAAGCAAAAAAGAACTATGGAGTTTGGGTTAGCATGGACTTAGTACACCACTAATTTAGGAGACCAACAAGAAGAAAAGGAGGAAGGAAGAAAGGAAGGAAGGAAGGAAGGAAGGAGAGAGAAGACAGAAAAGAGGAAAGAAAGGCGGGAGGAACAGAGGGAAGGAGGAAGGGAAGGAAGAAGACAAGAAGGAAAGGAAAGAGAAAGAAAGGGAAAGAGGAAGGAACAAAGGAATGAAGGGAAAGAGGGAGGGGGGAAAGGAAGGGAGAAAAGGACAGACAGAGGGAGAAAGGAGGACTTTGACAGACTTATTTAGAATATTGCAAGCAGAAAGTGTGAAATGATACTCTCCGTTTTGGGACACTCACTCACACACATTTAGGATAATAATCCTGGATTCCACACAAGCCCCAGAACTCTGACACACACAGTCTTTTCTCACTAAGTCATACACCAACCCTGGGCTCCTATTGCCTGCAAATAAAAAACTCCCTGCCCAACTCCTGGTGCTCCGTGATTTCCTGTGGCTAAGGTCCCACTCAGGCTTACAGGATGGAAGCTTCTGGAAGGGGTACCAAGACCTCTTGCCCAGCTCTGTGAGAGTTTGCAGAGCAGTCCCAGTGGGTCGAGCTCGTGGTCTTTGTGTCCTGTCCCTGGCCCTCTACTTTTTATCTGCCTGGCCCAGCGTTGGGTAGGATTTCTGTCTGCTACACACAGCTGGTGGCTGCCTCCTCAGCAAAGCCAGAAAGCAGTGACCACCCAGATTGCAAGAGATCTGTATCCCTGGTATTACAGAAAACAGATTGAGCACAGGAAGAAAGGGCATCAAGAAGGTTTAAGAGGCAGTTTATTACACCCATGGGCTTGATTGGGATCTCTCACCAAGAGTCAGAACTCTGCCTGGCAGGGTTTCAAGGCTTTTAGGGGGACACCAAGAGGGAGGTACAGAAGCAGATTTAGTGTGTCATGACTGGAAGGTCGGATGACATCATGAGTTGCTGAGGGAGTTTATACATCTCAAGTTATACTGCAAGACCATCAGTTATACAAGCACGGGTTACACGAAGGAGGGAATGTTCTGTTATCAGGCTTACCTGGACGTGGATGTGTCTGCCTGGTCTTGGCAAGATTTTATTTAAAATTCTAATTTTCCTTTCACCAGGACATGCATGAAACACAGTGCGAGATGTGGCTGCTGTCAGTGTGCTGTCCACTGGGGTGGAGACAGGAATGGCCATGGGTGAGCTCCGTGCAGAGGAAAGCTGCACCAGGAGGCCAGGGCTGGGGTCGCATTCCCAGGGACTGAGGACCACCCCTGGTGTCCTCCACCTGCTCTCATAGCTTGTGTCTTGGACAGTCTTCAGTGCCGTCTTCCCTCAGGAGTGCCGTGCAGTTTATGAACAGAAGTCTATGGGGCATCGTGTATCCCTGATCCGCTGGTGCAGCCCCCACACAGCTCACTCACCCAGAGCTGCTGCCTAGGGCAGTCCACATCAGCAAGACCTGGTGTGATGACCGGGCTATCCAGGCCCCAGGGGTGTCACTGTTTCAAGCCTCAGCCTCCATGCCCCCCACAAAATAGGAGAGAGCAGAGGGCAATACACTAGCACTTATAGGCTTTGGTCCAGAATGATACATGTCACCTCCATCCCAACCCAGTGGTCATGGCCTGGGGGATCCAGGCTGGCTGCTGCCAGCGCTGAGCACCGTTGTCCAGCTGGGTGCCCCCGGGAAGAGCAGATGGAAGACAGGGAAAGCTGCAGACTTTGGGCCTGAACACCAGCTGCTCTGTACATTGCTGTGTGGGCTGGGGACTGCGACTGAGCCTCCCCATGACTTGCTGTCCTTGTCACAGTGTGAGGGAGAAGGAAAGGGCTCTTTCCCCTTCATTGCAGGGCAGAGAAGCTGATCAGCAGGGACAGCGCGTGCTTCGTGACATCTGGCTTACAGCAAGGGTTTAACAAATGGCCATCGCCATAGGCACGCAGCCCCTCTTGAAGGGTTAGCCCTGTCTCAGCCCCCTCTGGAAGGTCCTGTCAGACACTCTTGTGTGTGAGCACCTAACTCTCACAGGCTAGCACACTTGGGTGTCACAGCCCTCCTGTGAAGAATCCCAGATGTCAGTGAGCAGTGAGACCTCGGCCCTAAATGTTGCTCCTGCCCTCATTTGCCGGAGAGCCATAGAGAGAGGAAATGTCCAAGTGGTTACTGAGCTCCCAAGGAGGCCCCTCAGAGGAGGTCAGATTTAGGGACAACTCTGGGACGGGTGGAGAATGTTGAAGCCTCCTCATCACCCAGCCCTCAACAGTGTGCAGAGCAAGGACACAGGTGGTGGGGGTCCAACAGAGCCAGAGGCAGGCGCAGCAAATCCAAGCTCCCCTGCCCAGCGTCACGCTGCTCAGGAAGCAGTTTCAGACTGAGGTCTTTCCCAAGCCTCCCGGCCTTGCTACAAGTCCTCACCCATGTATCCCTCCTGGCCATGGTTTGGGGACTTAGTCATGCCTTTTGGAGGCATCTGCTCTCTGACTACTCAGGAGCAAGAGAGGATGGTGAGAATCCCTGTCCACTGATGGCCCCAGGAGTGGAAAGCACCTATGTGGGCACCAGGTAAGCAGGAAAATCGCAGAACACACAGGTGGCCTCTGGCATGGTCAGCACACATTCCTCTGGGGACTTTGGGCAAGCTCCCACGGGCACTGCCGGCCCATCCTCCTGCCTGGCCAAGAAGAGGCTTCCTGTTTCCACCCTCCCTCTACCCATGCTGCTCCAGCAATACAGGAGGGGACCCAGGACAGCTCAACTTCCCAAGAATCTGTCCTCAGCACAAGCTGCAGGAGCGACATGGAGACCAGGGACTGAGTGTTTCCATCCATCTCCTCCTGGAGAGGGCAAGCTGTGTCTCTGCCACAGAGGCTGTACCCATCCCGGGCCACCAGGGCAGCAGCCTTCACCAAGGGCTCCAGGGCCAGAGTGACGTGGCCCTGCTCCCCTTCCAAGAAGGCCCTGTGGGAGGGCAGCTGGGACAGGAGGGAGAGAGGGAGGGGAGGCACCTCCACCCAGTCCCCACGCCTGGGGCAGCCTGTAGACCGTTACTCAGCTCTGTTATTAGCTCTGCTGCCAATGAAGGAGAGTGAGATTTAAAACATTTCCTTTAGAGTAATACTTCTTAGAAAACCGTGAAATACTCAGGAGTAAATTCCACAAAAGCTATGTGAGGCCTCTGCACTGAGGACTATAGAGTATTGCTGAGAGACATTCAAGAAGACTGAACAGGTCTAGTGTAAGGGCACGTGACTATAGTCCCAGCACTGTGGAAGGCAGGGGCAGGAAGGTTGCAAGTTTGTCCTACCCAGGCAATTTGGTAATTCAATGATATTCTGTCTCAAATTTAAAAATGAAAAAGGGCTGAAGATGTAGCTCAGTGCAAAAAGCCCTGCTTTCGATTACCATTACCAAAAACAAAACAAAACAAAAATCTCTATACAAGCTAAGTGAGGTGGTACATGCCTGCAATCTCAGCATGCCGGGAGGCCGAGATAGGAGAGTTCCAAGTCCAACCCGGGCAACTTAGGGACTCTGAAAGACTCTGTCTTGCCAAAGAGGATGAACGGGACTAAGGATGTAACTTAGTACAAAGGCCCTTGGATTAATTCCCAGTACTAAAAAAACAGACAGCAACATCAAGAGTGAGGAGGAGAAGGGAGGAAAGGAAGGAGAAGGAAAGGAGGAAAGAAGACCTAAATCAATGGGGAGGTTTGTTCATGGGCCGGAAGACTTAGCAGTACTGAGGTGACAGCTCTATCCTTCAGAATGGTCTCCAGATTCAACTTGATTTCTTTCTAAAAATTTACTAATCTATTATCTAACCCATCTATCTATCTATCTACCATCTACCTATATCTATTTCTCCCATTCTGAAGATTAAACTCAGGGGAATTCGACTATTTACCTACACTCCCAGAATTGGAGTGGGGGGTGTTAGTGGAGATGGAACCAAGGACCTTTGCACTAGGCTACATCCTCAGCTATTTTACATTTTTATTTTATTTTTTATTATTTATTTAATTTTTTGGTACCAGGGATTGCACTCACGACCTCTCACTTGCCAAGCAAGTCCTTGTGCTGCTGAGCTAAATCCCCAGCCCTTTTTTTAAAATTTTATTTTAAAGAGGATAAAATTAAACATAACAAAATAGAACAAAATAGATCATAAGAAAACAATACAAAAGACACAGATTTCAAAGCAAGACCACCGGAGATCTTCATTATCTATCATATTGTCTCTTGTTTTCTTCCAAATAGTCGTCCATATCTTCACATACAATGAATTCATACAAAACAAAATAGTATTAAACTGATCAGAACAGGATAATGAAGGCATTTTAGGTCTTTAAGACCAGGCAATAGAGAAGTCGATGATGGCTACCATAATGTCTCTCGTTCTCTTCAAAATAGCTGTCCATACCTTCACATATGTTGAAATTAAACAAAAGAAAACAGACTAAAATCATTCTGAACAAAGAATAATAGTATTGCTGGATTTCACATTATGACGCTACGGAATCAGCACTGGGTACCCTTTCTTCAAAGTAGTTATTCATTTCATCATGCATTATATAATCAGTTCTCATAAACTGTTTAAAAGTTCTACACATGCATGAGTCTCTACATGTATACCTATCTTTTCTATATTAGAGGGAAAAACAAAAACAAAACAAAACAAATTCCTAGAAAAACACAAAACAAAAAAGACATATAAAACCACAATACCAGGGGATCCACAATGGTTACTATGCTGCCTCTTGTTATCTTCAATAGAATTGTCTATATCATCAGGAATAGTATAATTGAACATAGCATAGCAGTACATAACAATATTAATAAAAACAAAACATTGGAGACTTTATAGGACTTCAAAAGCAGGTAATAGTCAAACCAGAATGGGTACCCTAGTGAATCTTGTTATCTTCAGAGTAATTGCCTCTACTCTCAGACTTGATACTATCAAGCATACCAAATTCAAATAAAATTCATCAATTCAAAACAGCAATCTAACAAACCAGATTCAAATAAAATCAGTCATAATAAGACAGTATAAGTTATACAGGAAATGTAGTAATCTTTTTTTTTTTTGTACCAAGGATCAAACTCACAACCTTGTGCTAACCAGGGAAGCGTTTAAGCCACTGAGCTAAATCCCCAGCCCCTAGCCCTTTATTTTTTATTTTGAGAGAGGGTTTTGCTGAGTCACTAATTTACCCAGGTTGGGCTTGAATTTGCAATACTTTTGCCTCAGCCTTCCAAAACATTGGAATTACAAGCACAAGCCACTACTCCTGGTATCATAAAAATTTCTTTTAATTGCATCATAAAAATGAACCAAAAGCTAAAGCTATAATATTTCTAGAAAAAAAGCACAGGAGAATCTATTTGGGACTTGAGGTAGTCCCAAGTAAAAAACAACACAAAACAAAATCACACAAAGCCTTAAGTATCTTTTTTGTTCGTTCGTTTTTTGTTTTTTTGAGAGTTTCACAGTGTAGCTCAGACTTCCCTTGAACTCACTGTGTAGCCCAGACTGGCCTCACTCCTGGCAACCCTCCTGCTTCAGCTTGTGCTGGGATTGTAGGCATGTGCCACCACATCCAGCATGAAGTATCTTTTTAAAGATAAATTAGACTTCATCAGAATAAAAAAAAAAAAAACTTCTGCTCCTCAACAGACACCACTAAAAATACCATAGATAGGGCTCAGACTAGGAGAAAATGTTTGCAAAAGCAAATCTGATTTTAAAAAATGGTATACAGCATATACAAAGAATCCCTAGGCATCAACAATAAAATGATAAAGAACTCAACTTTTAAAATAGCAAAAGTATTGAAATAGGAGCTTCACAAAGGAAGACTAACAGATGATCAAGATTCTATGAAAAAGTGCTGTGTCATTACTCATAAAATAAACTGCCTCAAGACATCAAGTACAGGCATCAGAATAGTTAAAATTAAACACTGACAACATCAAATGCTGGCAAGGATGTGGAGCAACTGAAATTTTCACACATTTTTTGGTAAGAATATAAAATGGTAGTAGGCAAAGACCTGGTAGCTTCTTGTAACGCTAATCCCATCCTAGCAAGTCCCCTCCTGGGAATTTACCTAAGAGAAAGGAAAGGAGTTACCAGTTTGACTAAACCTGGCCTTGTCTCCAAGTGCTGATAGGTACAGAGCCAGCTAAGCCATTTCCTTTTCCCTCCAATTGGCCAGTTGGGATGCAGAGCCCCTGCTCCAGGGCTGTCAGGATTAGAAGCTACAACTTCCCGACTTCCTGAGGGTAAAAAGTTTGCACATCAGAACTGAAGCACCAGCCTTCTAAACATTAACCCTACCTCAGCTGTGTTACGCAGATTGGTCTTTCTGCATCTCCTTCTCTCAGCACACTGAGGAGGCGCTGTCAGGCCTCCTGCATACCACAGCTCACAGCACTCACGTATTTCCTGCCATTCTCACAGCCACTCCTCCTCAAGCCACTCCCTTCTTCATGAAATAATAAAATGTGGGTTAGACCCTGAGTCAAGGCCTATTTTCACTGAACATGTATCTAGGCTGGACTCAGGACCCCTCGACTCCCCATAGCTGTAAACATGCCTCAGTGTCTTTATGCTTGCCATGGGTTGCACTAGAAATGGTTGATTGGAATTAACTCTCTAGAATTCCAATAACTTTTCCATGGGACTACAAATATAAATTTCCCAGGCTGTGACAAGGGTGGGAAAGGGATCTCTATAGGTCCACAAAAAGACTCATGAAAAGAATGCCCATAGTTGCTATATTCATTATCACTGAAAACTAGAAACAATCCCCAGGACTATCAGCAGAAGAATAAACAGCTCTCCTCATAGAATGACACAGTGGAATATTACTCAGCAATTAAAAGAGAGTAGCTGCCAGTACATACAGCAACAAAAACGAGTCTCCCACCATGGCACATGAAAGAAGCGAGACAAAAAACACATGATTCAATCTTCAGTATGAAGTCCGAAAGCAGGTAAAACTAATTTACAGGGCAAAATCATAATAGCCCAAGTGTGGCAGTGCATGCTTGTAATCCTAGCACTTGGAAGGCTGAGGCAGGAGGATAGCCTTGAATTCAAGGCCAGCCTGAATTACACAGTAAGATCATGTCTCAAAAAAAAAAAAAAAAGATCAAGTAACTTGGAAGTTTCAGGAAGGGACTTTCTAGGGCAAGGGAAGTGTTCCCTCTCTTTACAGTGATTTGAGCTGCACAAGTACAGACATTTATCAAAACTTGCCTAATGTACGAGTAAGATTTGTCCATTTCCTACATATAAATTCTACCATAAGGAAGATAAACAGATGGGGCTTCACTGTGCAGGTCATCTGCAGTTTCTCTCTCTGACTTTTCCCCCTTCGGTTATCTTTCATCTTTTAGAATCCTTCTCTTGACCCTACATATGTATCCGCCTCCCTCTGCCTCAGTTTCCACTCCTCAACCCCCTTCAGCGGCCACCTCATCCTACATGGTGACCCTTGGTTAGGAACCACATGCAGGACACCACAGAAAGACTTACAGAGCCCGGTGCCCACGGCCCGAGAAACTGCAGCAGCAGACCCAAGATCTCTATCTAATGTAAGAGAGATAACTTCTGTCTTGTTTAAGCCATAATTACTCTGAATTTTCCTCTTATACCAACAGAATGAATGCTAAGTGCCAGGCCTTCTGTCTCCTACTAAGCTGCAGGCAACTGTGTGATAAGATCTTGGGAACAGAGGACCTGCCTGAGCCCCTGCCTGCCGTGAGCAGCCAGTGCCGTAGGTAGGTGGTGAGCATGGTCATGGATGGGGTGGCAGGGCAGGAAAAATGCAAGAGTTTATAGGTGAAGATTCTGTTTGGTTTAGTTTCATGTGTTGCATGCTCAACTGAGGTCCTAGATCACTAGGCTTCCTTGCTTTCTTTTGTATTAATAGTATCCTTGAGCTGTAGTTCACACATGTGCCACTCAATCATTCAGTGTTCAATTCAGTGGCTTTTAGTCTATTCAGAGTCACACAACCTTCACACAGTCCATGTCAGAACATTTATAAACCTCAAAAAGAAACCCCACTCCCAGCAGCAGCCTTCCTCCCCACACCATCGCGAGCAACCTCTAATCTGCCTTCCTTCTCTGCAGAATTAGCTGCTCTCAACTTCATTTAAGGGAGATTATACAGTACGTGATCTTTTCTGTCTAGCTTCTTGCACTTTGCGTAATGATGCGTGGTTCATCCAGGTTGCAGAAAGTATCTGTATTTCATTCATTTCATTGTTGAATAATATTGCTTTGCCAGATAATCCACTTTTGTTTGCGCGTTTGTCCATCCACCGATGGACATCTGGGTTGATTCCTCTTTTTTGGCCATTGTTAATAATGCTATCATGAGTATCCACATGCTTGTGTATGCATATGTTTTTAATTCTCTTGAACTGAGGACTAAGGGGTGGAATTGCTGGACCACATGGTGACTCTGTGTATAACCCTCATGAGCCATTACCAGGCACTCCCACAACAGCCGCACTGTTTTATATTCCATCCTCAGTTTACGCCTCCATGTCCTCCACACGTGGTCATCATCCATGTGGGAGTTTTGTGGTAGCCGTGGCGGAAGGGGGCACTCATCACAGTTTCCATGTCCTCATCCCTGATCGCTAATGCAGCTGTGAACATCTTGTTATTTGCCTATTGGCCATTCGTACCTTCTCTTCGTGGAAATGTCTATTCAGAGCATTTACTCATTGTCAAACTGGATTGTTTGCCTTTTCATTGACTTGAAATAATTCTCTGCATTTTCTGGACACTAGGCCACTTCAAATACAGACACATTTGCAAATGTTTTTTCTCATCTGCAGTTGCCTTTTACTCTCTTGATAGTGTTCTTCAAAACACAAAAGCTTTTATTTATTTGTTTGTTTATGGGTTATGAGGATTGAACCCAGGCATGGCCTATCACTGAAATACATCCTCAGACCTTTTTCATTGTTTGTTTTGAGACAGGATCTTGCTAAAGTTCGCCGGGCTGGCCAGGAACTTGTGATCCTCCTGCCTCAGCCTTCCACATACCTGAGATTACAGGCATGAGCCACTGGGCCTATCTCAAAATTTTTTAATTTTGAAGAAGTTCCATTTATCTGTTTTCTCTTTTGTGGTTTGGGTGTCATATCTAAGAGCCTGTTCACTAAGTGAAAGCCATGAAGATTTAGCCATGTTTTCTTCTTAAAGTTTTAGTTGCACCTTTCACATCCAGGTCTTCGGTCCACTTTTAATTAATTTTACATTAAGTGTGAGGTAGGGATCCAACTTCATTTTCTTCTATGTGGACGAAAAGTGTCCCCAAGGATTTGCTAAAATTTCTTCCCACTGAAGTGTTGCAGAGTCATCCTGAAAGTCAGCTGACTGGGTGAGGGCACTTCTGGACCCTTCCCATTCCATCAGTCAGAATGTTTATCCTTACGCCAACCACATCATCTGGATCATTGCTGTTTTGTAGTAAATGCTAGAATCAGGAAGTGCAATGCCTTCGACTTTTGTTCCTTTTCGAGATTGATCTGGGTCCCTTGAATTGCCATATGAGTTGTATTAGCAGCTCATTGATTTCTGGAAATAAGCTTAGCACAGATTGTGAAAGTGACTGCATTGAATCCATGGCTACATTTGGAGAATTTTGTCATCTTAACAATATTAAGTCTTCCGATCCATATATATGAATTGTTTTTTCCATTTATTGAGATCTTAACGTTTGTTTGCTCTTTTCTGCTGCACTGATTTTTTTGAGTTCTTTGTATAACCTTGATATTAGTCCGTTGTCTGAGCAACAGCTGGCAAAAATTTTTTCCACACTGTGGGTTGTCTCTTCACTCCAATGGTGGTTTCTCTTGTTGTGCAAAAGGTTCTTAATGAGAGCCCAGTTATTGATTCTTTGTGATACCAACTATGAGATCAAGGTTTTGTTCATAAAATCTTTGCCTACACCAGTGTCTTCAAGAGTTCTACCTATTCTATCTTCCAGAAGATAGTGTTTCTGTTTTAATATTTAAATCTGTGAGCTAGAGCTCCTCCCCTCTCTAGGGGGCAACTGAAAGTGGCAGACTTTCGGCAGCCTGAAGGAGAGAGACCCTGGTGCATCGGGACCTGCACTGTGCGGTTGACTGGGGGTGCAGGAAGAACAAGGAATTCCTTCCCTCTCTGGGGGATGGCTAAGAGTGTGGCAGACTTTCAGCGGCCTGAAAGAGAGAGACCCTGGCGCATTGGAACCTGCACTGTGTGGTTGACTCGGGGTGCCGGGAAAACAAGTTGTCTAGCTTTGAAATTTATGCTTTCTTATGTCCCATTCTGTTCTGTTTTGTTGTGTTTAATTTTACCCCCCTTAAAATAAAAGAAAGGGGAAAAGAAAGTGCTCTAAAGCATATAACTGCATGTATCCTTAAGTGTGTAAGATAGATGACCACATTACTGTTTTTGTTAGATTGCTGAGCAGAACTGTTAACAGTCTCACTGTTTGAATGTCTACTTTGTATGCTTTAATTTTGTAACTTGAACAACTATTTCCAAGGATGACAGTATGTAACTTATCAAGTGGTGGATTTCTTAGTGGTTTTTTTTTTTTTGGTTTTGTTGTTGTTCTTTTATTTTTTGCCTTTGGAATTCTGTATTGTTGCTACCCTTTTTTCTGTTTGGTTGTTTTCTTTGTTTTTTCTCTTTAAATAAAATTTATTTTTAAAAAGTTTTTTAAAAATCTGTGAGCCATTTCAATTTTAGTTTAGTACATGGTGAAAGATATGAGTCTAAATTTAGTCTTCAGCATGTAGAAAACCAGTTTTGCCAGCAGCATTTATTGAAGAGGCTATCTTTCTTCTAAAGAAAGTGTTTGGCACCTTTGTCAAAGATAAGATGGCTGAGCGTGTCTAGAGTTGTTTCTACATCTTCTAATCTGTTCCATTGGTCTTCAGTTCTGGGGTTTGTTTGTTTGTTTGTTTGTTTTTGTTTGTGTTTTTGCTTTGTTTGAGGTTTTTTCCAGTACCATGCCATTTTTATAACAGTATCTTTGTAGTATAATTTCAAGTCAGGAATTGTGATGTCTCCTGCCTTGCCTTTGTTGCCCAGAATTGTCTTAGCTATTCTAGGTCTGTTCTGGTTCCAAATGAATTTTAAGACTATGTTCTCTAATTCTGTGAAACATGCTGTTAGAATTTTGATTGAAATTGCATTAAACCTGTATAACAATTTTGGAAGCATGCCATTTTCTCTATATTGGTTTTTCCTATCAAAGAACAAGGGATATATTTCTACTTCCTTATAGCTCTTTAATCTTCTTTTTCAGAGTACTGTAGTTTTAAATTTAAAGGTCTTTTACTTCCTTTGTTAGATTGATTCCAAAGTACTTCTTTTTTTTTTTTTTTTTTTTTTTGGCTGTTTTGTAAAAGTTGTCTCCCTGATTTCTCTCTCAGTGAGTTTTTTATTTGTGTAAAGGAATGGTATTAATTTCTGAGTGTTGACTTTGTATCCAGCTACACTATACACTACTGAATTTGATTATTAAATCTAGAAGTCTTTTGGTGGAGTTTTTGGGGTATTCTATGTAGAATATCATGTCAACCACAAATAATGATAATTTAACTTCTTTTCCTATCTTTATTCCTTTTATTTCTTTCTCTTGTCTAATTTCTCTGGCTAAAGTTTCCAGAACTATATTAAATAAGAATGGCAACAGTGGACATCTTTGTCTTGTTCCTGATTTTAGAGTGAAAACTTCCAGGTTTGGACCATTTAGCATGATGTTGGCTGTTGGTTTGTCATAGATGGCCTTTGTCAGATTGAGATTAAATCCATCTATTTGAGCCAGGGATTTAGCTCAGTGGCTTAAGTGCCTGCCTGGCAGGCCTGAGGTCGTGAGTTTGATCCCTGGTCCAAAAAAAAAGTCCATCTATTCTAATTTTCTATAGGATTTTTCTCATGAATAGGTGTTAGACTTTGTCAAATGCTTTCTCTGAACCTATTGAGATGAAGATATGGTTTTTGTCTTTGGTTCTGTTAATATGGTGTATTGCATTTATGGATTTACGTATTTTGAACCACCCCCTGAATCCTTGGGATGAGTCCCACTTGATCATGGTGTATAACCTTCTTGACGATTTGCTGCAGTCTGCTTCCCAGTATCTTATTAAGGATTTTTGTATCTGTGTTCATAAAGGAGATTGGCCTGTAGTTCTCTTTCTTAGTTGGGTCTTTCTCCGGTTTTGTTATCAAGGTAATGCTTGCTTCCAGGAATGAACTTGGGAGTACTGCTTCCCTTTCAATTTCCTTAAAGAGTTTGAGAAGTAGTGGTGTTAGGTCTTCACTAAATTTATTGTAGATTTCAGCAGTGAATTCATTAGGATCTGGGATTTTCTTTGTTGATAGGTTTTTTAAAATTTATTTTATTTTTAAAAAATTTTTTATTTTAAAGATAGTAAAATACAAAAAAAACAACACCACAGAACAAAGCCAATCAAGACAATGTACTGAAACTGGCACAGAACTTCAGATAGCTATCTTGTTATCCCAGTATCCCGGGATACTGGGATAACAATAATAGCTATCATGGTATATCTTGTTATCTTCATAATAGTTGTCCATTCAATTAGGTATAACAAAATCAAACCAAAAACAAAACACTATAAAACCAATCAAAACAAAATATTGAATAGAGCAAAACAATTAATCAGAACAAAGAAAAATAGTGAAAACAATATTGGTCTTCAGGACTGGGGATTTAGCTCAACGGCATAAGCACCTGCCTTGCAAGCACACAGTCATGAGTTCGATCCCTGGTACCGATAAAAAAAAAAATTGGCCTTCAAAAAAAAGATAAAAGGAAATCCCCCACATTTGCTATATTGCATTCTGTCATCCTCCCAAGAGATGCTCAGACCACTGGCCCCAGGTCAGCATAATCAACCAAACAGTACAATCACTTAGTTGCCTTATATACCTTAGTTGCTATCAACTCCAGCTGACCTTGAAACCATCCAGTTGCTAAGGGCAGGGGAGACACAGGACATTTGATTCTCAGCCTGCTCGCTAGTAGGCTCACAGGAGACACTGACTTATTCTCTCCCTGGCACCTGCGGCTCGTGCCACTTACCAGGAAGGAGGCTCGTTGCTTTCTTGGTCAGTCCCCCAAGTTCCAGCATGGCTGATTCTTGGGAGATGCTGACTTGTTCTCTCCCTGGAACACCCGTGGCTCTTTTTGTTTTTAATTTTAAAGAGGATAAAAGCAAGGAAAATAAAACAGAATAAAACCAATCAAAATAAATCACTATAAGTGATACAAGACTTCAAAACCTTATGAAATCAGCAATAGTTACCTTAATACCTTTTATTGTCTTCAAAATACCTGCAGATACCTTCAGACATAGTAAAAATCAAACAGAACAGAATAGAGCAAAAACAATGAATGCAATAAAGGACTTCAAAATAAGCTAATAGTAAATCCAAAATGGCTACCATAATATGTCTTGCTATCTCTTACATAGCTGCTCGTGCCATCAGATTTAACATAATCAAACAAAACAAAACAAAATAAAACCTAACTCAACAAAGCAATGAAAATCACATGGTTTCCAGGCAGAGATCACTTCCTGGTGAGGCCCTGTTCTCTCCCTCCACAGTCTGCAAATACACTGACTCACAGAGGGAGACTTGGGTTTGGCTGTCCCCACTCCGGCAGCAGCTTGGTATGGCATTGGTTTCCAGGGGGCATCACCTCCTTGTGAGGCCTGGTTCTCTCCCCCTGCAGTCCATGAATGAAGCTGACTCATGGAGAGAGGCTTAGGTCTGGCTGTTGATAGTTTTTTAATTACATCTTTGGTTTCACTGATTGATATTGAGTTATTTAGAATTTTTATATCTTCTTGATTCAGCTTTGGTAATTCATATGTATGTAGGAATCTGTCCATTTCTTCTGTATTTTTCATCTTATTAGAATACAAGTTTTCAAAGTAGGTATAGATGATTTTCTGAATTCCTTCAGGGTCTGTTGTGATTTTCCTCTTTTCATTCCTCATTGCGTGAATTTGAGTCTTTTCTTTCCTTTTTTTGATAAGGTTAGCTACAGGTTTGTCAATTTTATTTTATCTTTCAAAGAACCAACTATTTGATTCATTGATTCTTTCTATTGTTTTCCCTTATTATTTTTAAGAAATCTTTCTTTTCTTGATCACTAGCCACAATCTTATCTTCTATAACTGATATTCTGTCCTCACATTGGCTCATTCTGATGCATGCATTTTCAACAGAATTTTTAACCTCCTTGAGATCTGTTTGAATCTGTTTCATGGATTCCATTTCTTTCCTATGTTGGGCATTCATGGTTTCCTTTATTTTCCTAAGCTCCTCTATTTTTATGTCTGTATTAAGCATGTATTTCATCATAGTCACCATCTCTGTATTTATCTAAAAAATTATTTCTTTTTTTATTTTTTTCTAGAGCCTCATTCATGTGCTTTATTACTTCTGCTGTTTCTACTTCAGAGAGTTCAGGTGGGTGGCTTTCGAGTTGTTCCACCTCATCACCCCCTGGGTTTGCCTTTGGTGAGCTGGAAGTCTGGAATTGCATCTTCAATTTCTTTCTTTCTTTCTTTCTTTCTTTCTTTCTTTCTTTCTTCCTGATTTTCTTTCTTTTTCTTTTAGTTTAACTCCTGGGTTGATGATCGTAAGTTGCTTATGGCAAGTAGCTTTATTGCTAGTATTTAGAACTCTTAGGGAATGACTAGTTTTCAGAGATGTCTTCCCTGTGTGGCTGGCTTTTGGATTTTGAGTCTGTTGCAAGACCCTACCTGTTCAATTTGTTGTGGATGAGAAGCTGCTGCCTATTTGGCCCAGCCCCTGGTTCTCTGGCCCTGGTGGATAATATTGCTTTGTTTTTGTCGTTGGTTTTAGATTGGGGTTTCTTTTGTTTTGTTTTGTTTTGTTTTGTCTATTGACAGGGTTTCATTTTGAAATTCAGGCTGCCCTTGAACTCCTTATGTGGCCCAGGCTGACCTCAACTCACAGCAATCCTCCTGCCTCAGCCTCCCAAGTGCTAAGATTTTAGGTGTCCTCCTCCACTTCCAAGTATACCATTGTTTATGACCTTTAGGTATACCAAGAAGAACTGAGTAGAACAATTATGTTACCTCAGCTAACATAGCAATTAGGCAATTACAGTCGCATCAAACAGTTTAGAAAATGACAAACTGTGGTAGCTATTACTTTGCCACTTTTAACCATATGAAGTATACTTGTGGTTGTATAACAAAATCTAAAACAAACCAGGAAATTATATGTAATAAACATGCCCTCAATATTGCAAATTTACCCTTTATGGGAGAAAATTTTATTTTATTTTATTTTATTTTTTATTTATTTATTTATTTATTTTTTGTACCAGGGCTTGAACTCATGACCTTGCACTTGCCAGGCAGGCGCTTAAGCCACTGAGCTAAATCCCCGGCTCGGGAGAAAGTTTTAAAAAGGTTATTGGAAAAATAGAAATAGAAAAGGAAGAGATTAAAACCAAGGCTGGGGTTGGGGGAGAGAACCAAGCCCACAAGGAGGTGATTCCCACCTGGAAACCATATTATTTTCATTGCTTTATTGGGTTGGGTTTTATTCGCTTTTGTTTTGTTTGATTATGTTAAATCTGATGGCACGAGCAGCTATGTAAGAGATAGCAAGACATATTATGGTAGCCATTTTGGATTTACTATTAGCTTATTTTGAAGTCCTTTATTGCATTCATTGTTTTGTTTTTATTGTTTCTGCTCTATTCTGTTCTGTTTGATTTTTACTATGTCTGAAGGTATCTGCAGGTATTTTGAAGACAACAAAAGGCATTAAGGTAACTATTGCTGATTTCATAAGGTTTTGAAGTCTTGTATCACTTATAGTGATTTATTTTGATTGGTTTTATTCTGTTTTATTTTCCTTGCTTTTATCTTCTTTAAAATAAAAAAATTTAAAAAATTAAATCCAGGCTGGAAGAGAAAGAAAGATTATGTGAACTTTGGGAAAATGGTGAAGAAGACAAGAAGGAAAGAGAGAAGGAAGAAATAAAAATCAGAACAGAACAACAACATAAACCTAGAAACAACGTTCACACTCATATAAAAACAAGAACAAACAATCAAGAAAAAAGAAAAGAAAAAAAAAGAAGAAGAAGAAAAAGAAGAAAACTTCCAGGCATGGCTTTGTTGTCATGGATAGACAGAGTGGGCAGGCAGAGCCCAGACACATGATTAATTCTAGCGACCCAGCCGTGGCATTACAGTGGTAGTGAAGAATCCCAGGCAGCCTGCACTTCTGTTTCCACTTAAATTCAGGCTGGCTTCTGGCTGTGAGGCTGGACCCAGATTTGTTCAGCCTGCAACGCTCTGTGTGCCTCCTGCCAGCCGGAACTCAGCTCCCTGACCTCCTACCAGCCTATACTTGGTTCCATCTCACCCTGACCCTGGGAGCCATTAGATGCAGCCAGCCAGCAACTGCTCGGAGTTCCAAGATCAGTTGCCCCTTTCCAAGATGGCCACTGGCCAATCACCCTCTCCTGGGGGTGTCTGAACCTGAATAACTCACCAGCCACTGAATCTGCTGAGTTCACTTCAGTTCCACAGGTGCGTTTCTCCATGGAGGTCTGGGGTCACCTATAGTCACTGCACCTGCAGGTTCAAGCCACCTCTCTCACACAGCAAGTCAGAGCTCAGGGAGAAAGCACTGCCTGACACCTCCTTCTACACTGAGGTCTCTCTCTCTGCTCTCCTGGGGGGCTTAGTTCTCACTTCAGATCCTTGCTGGGACCCACTGCCTTCCTTCTCTTCTTCCTCATATTGCTATATTACAGCGTCTGGATTCCCGATTTCGGAGAGGCTGTTTCTCTGCTGTTCACTATCCCATCATCTTCCCATAAGTCTCCTTCTAAAGACTTTTCATTTTGATGCTATTTTAAATGAGCTCAAGTGTGGTGGCACATGCCTGTAATCCCTGCACTCAGGAGGCTGAAGCAAGAGGATTGCTGTGAATTTGAGGCCAGCATGGTCTACATAGTAAGTTCAAGACTAACCTGAACTACACAGTGAGACTGTCTCATTATAAACAAAAAGAGGGGGAAGTTTGTATTTTAAATTTAGTTTTTAGACTATTTGTGGGAAGTATATTAAAGTAAACCTGATTTTTGTATCCTGCAACCTTGCTGAACTTGCTTATGAGTTGCAATATTTTTAAATGGATTCATCATATTTTCTATATAAAAGACCATGCCATCTGAGAAAATAGTTTTACTTCTCCAACTTAAGTAACTTGTATTCTATTTTCTTCCCCAACTGCCCTGACTAGAACTTCTGGTACAATGATAATAGAAGTGACAAGGGAGCACATCCTTGTTTTATTCCTGAAATTAGGGGGAAAATATTTAGTTTTCACATTACGTATGATGTTAGCAGTGGTTGTTTTTTTTTAATGCCCTTTATCAAATGAGGAAGTTTTTTCTGTGCTTGGTCTGCTGAGTGTTTTTATCATGAAATACGTTAGATCTTGTAAGACACTTTTCCATTATGTATTAAATCGATGATATAGTGTTTATCTTTTATTCTATTAATACGATGTATAATTTTAACTGATTTTTGGATGTTAAAAGCCTTTTTATTCCTGGGATAAATTTCAGTTGGTTTTTTTTTAATTTTTTTATATAAAATTTCAGTTGGTTATGGAATATTATCCTTGCTCTGTGTTGCTGCATTTGATTGCTAGCATTTTGTTGATGATTTTATGCTTATATTCATAATATATCTTGATTTTTGTTTTTCTTCTTAAGATGTTTTTGCCTGGCTTTGGTATCAGTAATACTTGCCTCATAGAATAGATGGGAAATATCTAGCTTTCTTTTCAACTAATCTTTTAGCATCTCTCTCTCTTTCTTACTCTCTCTCTCTCTCTCCTTCTCTCCTCTGTTGAGTACTTGGGATTGTACCCAAGGCCTTCACACTGAGCTGCATCTGCAGTCCTATTTATTTTTACTTTTTATTTTGAGACAGGGTTTTGCTAAGTTGCCAGGATAGGTTTAAACTGGTGATCCTCCTGCCTCAGCCTCCCAGAATGCTGGGTTATATGCCTATAGCACAAGGCCTGACTTCAAACTTATCTCTTGGTCTTCACAACACTGACAAAAATCCAAATACCCAGGAGGCATATTGGGACACTGCATCTGAACACCATCTCCATCACCTGGCACTGGTCAGAGCAGGTCCTGCCTCCTGGACTCCAGAGATGAACTCAGAACCTGACAAGCATATCTAAGAGGCCCTGTGATGACCATCCTGTCTTTCCCTTAAGAAACACCAATACCCTTGCCCACACTGGCCCTAAGGAAAGCCAAAGAGAACATGCTAGAAAAGCAGTGCTTTGTCACACAGGAGCCTCGGGGCCTTTCTGGTCTCGTGTATAAACAGGTGCTCCCAGGTAAGCTGGGGGCAGGGGGATGCACTGTTTTATGTATCCATAAATAAGACAAGTCTGACGTTCCACCACGTGCACTTCATCTTGGAATCACTATTCATGCTTCCAGCCCCACAAGACGCTCTCCAAAGACCCCTGGTCCACAGCTCTGTCCAGGTTGCAGATCTCTCGGGGACTCTACTTGGTGAAGTGACTAAGGTGTCTGCCAAAAGGGCTACATTTCAGGAGATGCGAATCAAGCAATCAAGATAAATTGTTACCCAGGCGTGGTGGTGCACACCTGTAATCCCAGCACTCAGGGGGCTGAGGCAGGAGGTTTGCTGTGAGTTAGAGGTCGGTCCGGGTTACAAAGTGAATTAAAGGCCAGTCTGAACTGCATAGCGAGACACTGTCTCAAAAAGACAAAAACAAAAACAAAAAAAGATGAACTATTGTGTGGAGGCTGAGTTGTCATGGTGCGCATGCTTGTCTGTGTGCCCAAGCATGTGTGCATGTGTGTACATGCATGTGCATGTGTGTATGTGCATTGCATGGGGGTGAGTGTTACCTATGCACAGGTATGCCTACATGCACATGCGTACACACATGTGTGAGTGTGCATGTTTTTACATGCATGTGCATGTGTGAATACATTTGTGTGTATGTGCATTGCATGGGATGCATGTGTGTCTATGCACATGTTCCTGCATGCATGTGTGCATGTGTGTGCGTGTTTGTAAATGCATGTGAATGTGTGCATACACATTTGTATGCATGTGGGGGGTCACATGGTATGTACATGTGTGTTCGTGCACATATGTGTCTTGTGCACCTGTATGTGCATGCACACGTGTGCTGTGTATACATGCATGTCTTGTGTGCGCATGGGGTGTGGTGTGCACATGCATGTCCATGCACATGTGTATGCACACATGTGTATTTGTACATACATGTGCACTGTGCATTACACGTGTGTGTCCGTGTGCAGGATTGCATGAGTGGGGGGTTTTGTACATGTGTGCCTGCATGCACATGTGTGTGCACATGTGCGATGGTGGAGGACAACAGCAAGGAGCACTTAGTGAATGCCACATGGGCAGAGTGCCAGGGTTGCCTGCACAGGTTGCAGTTGACCAGAGCAGGTCAGGCCAGCTTCTGGGTCCCTGTGGTCTGTGAGCCCCCAGATCACTGGCACAGGCCTCTTCCTGTCCCCGAACTCTAGTCGGTGGCTCTGAGCAGGGAACACAGGACGATTCCACTCCTCTGAGAGAACAGGTGAGGTGCTCAATTCACTTCCTTTCCACCTCTCCTTGGGGATGGAACTCAGGACCAGCACCACCAACACAGGTTCTATGGTGCAGGTAGATTAGGGGTCTCTGTCCTGAGTTGCAGTGCCTTGCTTCAGATGGGCCTCCAAATTGGAACTGGGGGCAGAGGGCCCAAGAGTTTGTGCTTCCCGAATTCCTTTCCTCTCTGTGTCCAAGTGAGCTTGACCTCAATGTGCAACAGTACAAAGGAGTTGGTTAGGGGCCTAGCTGGATGTTTGGCGTTTGTGCAATCATCGTGGCCTGATTAGGTAGGCTCTGAAGCGGGGAGGCACTCAGCCATGACTCTGGAAAATTCTGAAAGCCAGGAGTCATCACTAGGGACAGCTTCCTGGACACACCCTTCAGGCTAGTTCCAGGACACCACTGCCACCATCCCTCTTACTCCTGGGTCTCATCAAAAGTATTTATAGAGCTCCTACCTTTTCCTTAGAATTTCCATTTCTTCTTTGTTCCAAGAACTATAAAACCTCATCAATTAATTGGTAACCACAGGAACAAGAACAGAGTTCTTTTAAATAAGTTGTATAAGAAAGTTACTACAGTGGCTCCACATAGAGCTGCTCAAGAAAGGAAATGAGTTAACTCCATATAGGACTGAGCTGCAGACGAGTCTCCAGCTGACTACAGAAGGCTCCTTGGTGCAGTGAGGAATGGGTCCACCTCAGCCCCTGCTTGTCAGCTCCGCCTAGAGTGGCCTCAGGACCTCCTAAGTACAAGGATGTCTCTAGAAACTCAAGAGTGTTGAGCAAATAAACTCAGACAGAGGCAAACCAGAGCCCAGGAAGGCTCTGAGGCTGCTTCTCAGGGACTGTGCTCCCAGTCTTGGGAATACCAACCTCCCAGGGTGCACGCACAACACAGGACACCAGACCCACAGCCTCTCTCCCTGTCCCTCCAGGAAGGCAGGAGAGTCCTGGGTCCTGCATGTGTGGGGAAGAGTCCACACGTCTCCTCTTCGGCACTTCTTGTCACTTTCGCAGGTGAATATGGGGCAGGTGAGAAGAAGCTGGTGAGGCTTCGAGGCCCTGGACTCTTCCCTGAGCCAGAGCCGTTCTCACAGTAGGCTGCAGTTCAAGTCTCCTGGGGTCACAGTAAAAGTCCACAAGCCACACTTAGTCTCACCACATCAGAACCTGGGGGCGGGTGGAGCCATCATCAGCATTTCTTCTTTCTTTTATTTGTATTAGTTTCTTGGGTTTGCAGTACATAATGAATACATGCATTATGAGGAATTAGTACAGATGCATAATACATGTCAACTTCTTCCCTTTCCCCTCCTTCTTTTCTTTTTTCTTTCTTTTTTCTTCTTTTTTTGTCAACATCAGATTTGTTTATTTACTTCATAAGTCTCTTTCACGTTAATTATTGTAAACACAGATTAACAGCCAGGCTAATAGACCTTAAAACATATAAACACATACAGTGATTATCACTGTATGTGATACAATGTACATCAAGGTACACTTTTAGATAGACATTGGCCATGCCAGATCAAAATCAGAATTTCTAGCCAGGCATGGTAGTGCATGCCTGTAATTCCAGCACTCAGGAGGTTGAAGCAGGAGGATCATTGTGAGTTCGAGAGCACTCTGGGCTACAATATAAGTTCAAGTCCAGTCCAAACTGCATAGTGACACCCTGTCACAAAAAGACAAAAAAAATCAGGATTTCTTTTTTTCTTTTTTTGGTACCAGGTATTGAACTCACGACCTTGTGCTTGCCAGGCAGGCACTTAGGCCACTGAGCTAAATCCCCAGCCCAGTATATTAATCTTATATACTACAACCTCATTACAGTAGCTATCAAAATATCTCTTTCTCTGCTACAGTTGAGCATAGTTCCAAATACAATAATATCAAACATACCAAAATAGTATAAAACCATTTAAAAGGTTGAAAGAATTACAGGACATTCTGAACCGAATAACAGAGAATGATCAATGGCTACTATAATATTTCATTTTCAATAAAAAAATTTGTTTATACTATCATATATATTAAAATCCCAATAAGATATAACATGATAGAACCGATGGTAATAGCAGAGTAGAAGCATGGTAGGACTTCTAAGCAAGATGATATTAAATCAGCAATGTCTGCCATGTTTTGTTTTCTTCAAAACAGTTGTTCATACCATCACGCATAATATAGTCAAACAAAACAGATTAAAACCATTCCAACTGATGAATGAAAACATTGAAAGGCTTCAAAGCAATGAAATGGGAAATCATGATTACCATAAAATCTTACATACTCTTACCAACTCTCATACTAGGGAGATTATATGGTATTTACACAAGTGAGTTTGGTTTATTTGGCTTATGAGTATGGTCTCAAGTTGTGTCCATTTATTTATAAATATCTCAATGTTATCATTCTTTATAGCTGAGTAGTACTCCATGTATAAAAATGCCACAACTTTTATCCATTCCTCAGTTGATAGGCACCTAGGTTGTTTCCAAGATCTGGCTATTACAAATTGCACTGCTATAAACATGGGTTGCACACGTATCACTGTGGTATGATGTCTTTAATTCTTCTGGGAGGATATCCAGAAGGGGAATAGCTGGTTCAAAGAGGACCTCTAATCCTAGTTTTTGAGGAACCTCCCCACTGATTTCCACAGTGGTTGTACCAGTCTGCATTCCCACCAACAGTGGAGAGGGGTTCCTTTTCCCCATATCCCCTCCAGCACTTGTTATTGGTTGATTTCTTGATAATAGCCATTCTATCTAGAGTGAGGTAGAATCTCAGGGTAAAATCAGGATTTCTTAAAGCTCCCCAGTGAGTCCAACATCAGCCAAGTTCAGGAACCATGGGACAAAGCCACTCTAAATCAGATGAAGCCAAAAAGGAGTGCACAGCTCTGGTATTCTGATGAACACCTGTCGGTTACACAGACAAATGACTGTGATCTCAGGCAAGTCACTTCATCTTTTGGGGCCTCTCTTTCCTCATCTGAAAAAAGAAGATAACTTTACAAGCTCCTTTTATACGCTTTATAAGGGTCAAATGAAACAACACTTGTAAGCCCTTTGCTCAGTGCCTGCTACAAGGAAATGACCTGGGGCCTCCAAGCTCTGACCTCATTCTATGGTTTGAGAGCTTATGGTGGAATTTTCTATGCAATGTCTTATAATTCAACATTACTTGCTCACTTGCAAGGATGCACATCTTTTGCCTTTTAACATCTTTACAAGAGAGATGAAACTTGTCTCTGATGGTATCTGATGTTCAGTGACACACAGTAACAGAATACTGAAGTCCCAATAAAAAGAAAAGTATATACTCTAGTACCAAGTGCCACATGGGCTTTCCTTGATCGCCATGTCCCCCTGAGGAGCACTGTTATATCCACCCCACTTAGCAGATTGCTAAAACAGGTCCCAGATTTAAACACCTTGCCAAAGTTCCATACCAAGGGACAACAGAGATCTGAACTCAGGTCCTGCTATCTACAACAAACCAACAGCCAACATCATACTAAATGGACAAAAACTGAAAACTTTCTCTCTAAAATCAGGGACAAGACTAGGATGTCCACTGTCTCCACTCTTATTCAACACAGTCCTGGAAACTTTAGCTGGAGCAATTGCACAAAACAAAGAAATAAAGGGAGTAAAGATAGGAAAGGAAGAAGTTAAACTATCATTATTTGCAAATGACATGATATTCTACATAGAAGATCCTAAAAACTCCACCAAAAAGACCTCTAGATTTAATAAGCAAATTAGGTAACATAGCTGGATACAAAGTCAACACTAAAAAATCAATAGCCTTCCTGTACATGTATAACAAACTCACTAAGAGAGAAATAGGGAAAACAACACCTTTCACAATAGGATCCAAAAAAATAGAAATACCCAGGAATCAATCTAACAAAAAATGTAAAATACCTGTATATTGAAAACTACAGTACTCTGAAAAAGGAGATTAAAGAGGATATTAGAAAATGGGGAGATAGCCCATGCTCTTATGAGGAAGAATATAGTGAAACCATACCCTTGAGATCATACTCATAAGTGTAGTGGCCATACTTCCAAGAGTGTTACACAGACTCAGTGCAATCTCAATCAAAATTCCAATAGTGTATCTTATAGAATTAGAGAAAACAATCCTAAAATTCATCTTGAGTCAGGAGAGATCTAGAATAGTGTTATGGTTTGTGTTCAGAGGCACACCTGCCCCCCAGCCTCATGCAATCAAGGAAGCGACTGAGTCTAGCATTTGTGATTGGTTCATTGTCTAGCACTGGGATTGGTGGTGTGAGTGCTCCACCTGCCCCTCAGCCACACTACCATGCCTTGGAGTCAGCTGAGTATGGACTGAAACTTCTAAAACTGTCAGATAAATAAAACTTTCATTTCCTAATTTTGAGTGTTGGGTATTTTGTACCAGCAATGAGAAGAAAGTAACCAAAACAAAGGTCTTGGGTATAGCTCAATGTGGAGATTCTTCAAACAAAAAAAAAAAAAACTAGGACAACAGGTCCCATTCAACCCAGCTATTCCCCTTCTGGGTATCCTCCCAGAAGAATTAAAAACATCATACCACAGAGATACATGTGCACTCATGTTTATAGAAGCACAGTTTGTAATAGCTAGTTCTTGGAAACAATTTAAATGCCAACTGAGGAAGGGATAAAAAAGGATGTGGTCTTTTTATACAATGGAGTACTACTCAGCCATAAAGAAGGATAAACTGGAGACTTTTATAGGTAAATGGATGCAACTTGAGACCATACTCATAAGTGAAATGAATCAGACACACATACATAAACATCATATTGTCTCACTAGTGTGAGAAACTGAAACAACATATATATATATATAGTTAAGATAGTTACACTACTGATTTCTCTGAGTTTCACTGAAGAGAAAGATTTGTGCTGGTATTATTCAGACAATTGAAGGCAGATGTCTTGTGCACTGGATGAATGATTTGGGGATGACGATGTGCAATATATGTACCATTGTTGCCCCCGATTGACAGGTTTTGAATTTTGCTTTTTTTTTTTTTCTCTTTGAAATAAAATGGATTTAAAAAAAATAGCTTTTACACACTGTGCCACTATAAACATGGGTACACATATATATCTGTGGTGTGATGCTTTTAGTTCTTTCAGGTAGATTCCAAGAAGAGGAATAGCTAGGTCGAATGGAATCTCTAGTTTTAGTTTTTTGAGGTATCTCCACACTGATCTCTACAGGTTGCACCACCAAGAGTGGAGAGGGTTCTTTTTTCCCCCAAAATCCCCACAAGCATTTGTTATTGGTTGATTTCTTAATAATAACCATTCTTTTTGGAATGAGATGAAATCTCAGCATTGTTTTAATTTGCACCTCTGGAATGACTAGTGATGTTGAACATTTTTTCATATATTTATTTGCTGTTTGTAGTTCTTCATCTAAGAAGTGTCTATTCATTTCAGATATGCACTTTTGAATTGGGTTTTTTAATTTGGGGGTCTGAATTTTGAGTTCTTTATATATTCTGTCTAGTAATTCTTTGTCTGAGGGACAGCTGGCAAAAATTTTTCCCACACTGTAGGTTATCTCCTCACTTTGTTGGTGGTTTCTCTCTCTCTCTCTCTCTCTCTCTCTCTCTCTCTGTGTGTGTGTGTGTGTGTGTGTGTGTGTGTGTGTGTGTCTGTCTGTCTGTCTGTCTGTCTCTCTCTCTCTCTCTCTTTGTACCAGAGATCAAACTCAACCTTGTGCTTGCCAGGTAGGCACTTACACCGATGAGCTATGTGCCCAGCCCTCCAGCACCATTTATTAAAAACTGACTCTGTTTTAGCTCTCAGATGTTTGACCTCCCCCTAATGACATCCCACCCTGTCTGCAGTTCCTGAACTGCAACACTGACTCATGAAATGAAGTCCAGTCATCCCGTGCATAGGCCAGACACGGTGAGTGCAGCCATGGTGAAGGAAGATGTGTGCCTGACCTTTGCAATACCACACAGTCCTTGTCTTTCCTTTAGCAAGGTTTCACCCGCACTGATATTGGGCATAATGTTGAAAAGGAACCCCTGTGTTTATCTGCAGCCCCAGGAATGCCGTGGTCCCTAAGGAGCCAACCCTGTGGGGCTTCCTCAACCTCCCCGCACCCCTTATCCTACTCCCCACTGAAATGGTGCCTTCTAAGGTTGCAGCTTGGGCTCACATGCCCCTTCCTCAGTAAAGACAGTGTTTAAAGATGGCTCTGGGGAGATGACAACGCTGGCTTGGTGGTAGCTCCAGTTCCAAATGCTGGACACAGCTGGCAGCCACCCACTCACATGGGTGAGCCAGGGGCCAAGCAGGAGACCTGGAGCCAGCCCAAGAGCTGGCAGAGCACGGGAGAGCTTGCAGCCCAGCCGCCTCTCGCTTCCTGCTCTCAGCTCCAGTGAGTCGGATGGACCTGGCTGCCTGCCCAGGAAGCTGTCCCACAGGGCAGGATTCCAGGAATCACAGAGCAGCTTCTCAGCCTTCTCAGTTGCCTTCTGCTCCTTAAAGGTCTTGGGTGCCAAGCTCAGCCCATGACCTTCCCAGCGGTCCTGGCTGAGCTCTCCATGCTGCTCCCTCCACCCCCTAGTTACACTTCTCCTTCTTGGCCTTCTGAGAATCCTAGAAGGTCACTGCTGGAAAGGACCCACTGACAGCAAAAGAGGAAGCTCAGTGGCCAAGGCCCGGCTCACCACCCCCACCTGCTCTTCCCTGGCCTCCAGAATTCAGCCCAAGTGGAGCCAGGAACCAGCTGGTGTGTGGTACTCTCCTCCTCTCTCCATATGGGGGACAAAATAACTAGGTTAAACTTTCAGAAAAGCAGGGCATGGGGCCTGCTGATAACTCACATCACCTAACAGGAAGGAAAGGAAAGGAGCCCACTCCACTCTTCCTCTGGCAGCCACCAACGTTCTAGAAAGGTGAAGTCTGAGGCTTCTGAACTGTCTGGCCACCCAAGGATGGCCAATGGGGGTGACTCTGGGCCCAAAGAATGGCATCTTCGAGGAATTTAGGAGATGAAGACTGTAGTTTGTCCTAGAATTATGACTTGACAGGCTTACCAAGCTCATGTAAGTGAAGTCTGGGGACAGATCACTCTAACCCTTTTCTCTCCAGCTTTGTTCTCCTTCCCTCCCTGGAGCCACAGAAGAGAGCCCTGGGCCAGGAGCACTGTGTTCTTTGTATCACTAGTTCTTTTATTTCCTTCTCCAGCAAACACTTCTCATGGTTCTAGGACTGAACACTTGCATGCTAAGGGGGTGCTGCAGCACTGAGCTGCATACCTACCCCGTTTTATTTTGAGGCAGGTTTTACTAAGTTGCCCAGGCTGGCCTTGAACTTGCCATTCTCCTGCCTCAGCCTCCTGAGTAGCTGGGATTACAGGTGTAGGCCACTGCACTCAACCCACAAAAGATTACTGAGCAGCCCACAAAAGATTACTGAGCAACCCACAAAAGATTACTGTTTCAGATTTGAGAGGTACAACAAGCAATGTAGATGTGGCAGCTGCCCTCTGGGTGCAGGTCCAACGGGGACACTAGAGTGCAATAAAGTGAGCAGAAAAGAGAAAATGCCAACAGAGCAGACAAGGACCCATCAGTGAGATCAGAGTATAGGAGTGGGGGCACTCAAGGCCAGCCTGGCCTGGGGCAGGGACAGTGAGTCAGCCAGAGGACAACATCATGATAGATTAGTTCCCCAGATCAACGCATCCAGTCAGTCACAGGCACCAACTCCACATCTCATCCACGTGGACTGACTGAGCTTGAGCCTTGCCTCTGCTGCTTTCCAGCTAAGTGCACTGGGTGAATTACTAACTGCCACGTGCCTTGCTTTCTTTACCTGTAAAATGGGTCTAGAGGAAGCCTGCCTGGGCTACATGGAAAATCAAGGGTGTTAGTGTAGCAGTCCTTGCTAAGCACATTCCTGGGCACCCCCAGAAGCCCCTAGTACTCTTTCAGGGTCTTGAAGTCAAAGCTATTTGCACAGCAATAGAAAGACTTTATAGACTCCCTCGTCTAACCACTTGCCTTCTTAGCAGCTGCTCCAACTCATGACACAGGAGCATTAGCGGCAGTGTGGCCTCACAATGGCTTCTTCTACAGCACAGCACTGTAGCGCTTGCTAATGGTATGGTACAGTACAGTGCTGTGGTTTTATGTTCAGTTATACATCACAGCACAGCATGTAAGAGCTATGCAAATAAAAGCAAAGTCATCAAGTTGGAGTTTCCTTTGACCATTTCTTTGTTCTGAATATTGCAATGTGCATAGTATATACAACTCCTCATTTAGCAACCAATTCATCACAGGACTGGAACTCGGTCATTATGTGAGGGGGGTCTGTTTGCTTCATGTGCTGTCCAACAGAGTCTTCCAGAGACCACATGACACGTCAAGCCTCAGAAAACTGATAGCAGACATGTGGAGCCAACTGTCTTGATTAAGAACATTAAATAGGGCCGGGGATTTAGCTCAGTGTCTTAAGAGCCTGCCTGGCAAGCACGAGGTCATGAGTTCGATCCCCGGTACCAAAAAAAAAAAAAAAAAAAGAACATTAAATAAAAACATTTCCATTATTTTTTATTTTTCAAAATATAGTTATTTTCACAAGGAATGTTATTGACATTAGTATGTAATAGATTTGTTATGGGTGTTTTGATGAAGTCATACTTTAAACATGTCTCAATTATAATTTCAGTATCTTAAATATCAATAAACTTTTCAACAGCATGCTGGAATCAATTTGCAGTGGCTTGCTCCAGGCTTAGTGGTAATCCCAGCCCTCTGGAAAGATGAGGCAGGAGGATCCTAAATTTGTGCTAAGCCTGGGAAATTTCATTACTTGTAAGACCCAGACCCAAATTTTTTTTTTAAAAAAGGGCTACCATGGGGCTGGGGGTTTAGCTCAGCAGCGTAAGTGCCAGCTTGGCAAATGTGAGGTCGTGAGTTCAATCTCTGGTACCGAAAATAAAGGGCTACCAGTATAGCTCAGTTCAAAGGGCAGGGGTTTAATCCTCAGTACCACATAAAAACATAAGTGACTAAATGTCATGATAATAAATACATTTTGCTGGCTTGGAAAGCTGTATACATTCTGCACTTAACACGCAATGGTACTGGGCTGGTATCTGAAATGTGGCCACGGTGGAAGTATTGGCAAATGCTGCAAATCAGCATTTACCACCATTGCACCAGGTATAATTTTCATAAACAAAAGCTCCTTGCATCCACAGAAAACTTCAGGAGCCAAGAGCCAGCAAATCGGCATTTAGGACATGCTTTCAGAGTGGGTCCTCCCATTCGCTGGAGCATTTACTCACAGGTGCAAAGCTCCAGGACTTTTCCGCAGCCGAACCCCTTCATGTAGCTTCTTAGGACCTGAGCCCCAGAGCCCTAACTGCCAGGGCTATAGGCCCTGCCAAGGGAGCACCTCTGCAAGGAATATGCTTTTACATTTTCAGCCACAAAGCTAATTGTTCATGTTGTTAGGTAACAAGCTGTGGGTTATTGTGACCCACCGCAGCCATGGACATTGTTCAGAGCATGTTGGCCTTTAGCTCTCTTTGAAGGCTGAGTTGGGTTTGGCTGTTTGACCACATTATGTTTAGAGAATCAGCAGGCAACCCTCTGCCAGAGTATGTGAATCCAACAGAAACTTCCCCAGAGCCAGGAAGGACAAAGAGGAGGTACATGAGATGGAACCTGGGGCCTTCATGCTGAGCTAATTCCTAGCTCCTTTTTTATCTTATTTTTAGACAGGGTCTTGCCAAGTCTCTAGTTTGCCCAAGCTGGCCCTGAATTTGTGATCTTTCTGCCTCAGCCTCCCATAATGCTCCAACCGCAAACATCCCCTCATACCCAGCTAAAGAGATTTTCTAAAACAATGCAATTGACAGAGTTTATTTAAACAAGACAAAAGATTTTCATGATCAGAAGCTCAGTTAAATATGCAATAACAAAGATAAGCAAAGAAGCTGCCTGGGGAAAGATGGAAGTGAGACTACCTTGAGAGGGTACAAAGTAAATACCCAGCTCAGATAAGGACGTTCCACTCTGCCTCTGATTCCCTGCAGCCACTCATTTGCATATCGTATCTGATTTCCACATCATACCTGATTTCCACCTCTGCTATCCACCTCTAAGCTGTTTCACCTTTTTTGGGTAAAAGATTATTTTGAAAGGAATCTTCACATTTTAAAGGAACCTTAGTACTTTGAATGTAGATGGAAAATTAGTGTTACTTGCTGTGTAAAAATAAATCCGGTTACAGCCAGGTAGAGGGGCACACATCCATGATCGCTGGAGGCTGAGGTGGGAGGATCAGGAACTCAAGGCCAGCCTGTGCAATTCAGCGGAACACTGTCTCAAGAACAAAACAATTTTTAAGGGCTGGAGATGTAGCTCGGCACTCCTTGGGTTCAATTCCCAGACACTGGGCGGGGACAAGTGTAATTCACAAGTGTCACAGAGACAATAATGGCACCAAAGTGAACCTTCTCACCTTCAAAGGGAGATTTCCTTCTTGATTTGAAGAATTAAAATGTCGACCACTTCTAGGAGTGTGTCCCACGTACCTCCCAGGGACTGAGTGCCCATTCTGTGTTCACTGCTCTGTCAGTGCCTAGCATCTCTACCTGGTGCGTAGTGTTGCTCAGCAAACACTGGCTGACTCCACAGTCAACTGATACACAAAATGAAAGATGTGCAGGGACTTTTACAGCAAACAACCTTCCTCTAGGAGATGGTGGAAACAGATCCATCCATGAAAACGGGAGCAGATAAAGTCTATTCTGCCATCAACAGAACAGTGTGAGTCTTTACAAGGAATAGGACTGCTTCAAGTGTAGTGTGTACTCACCAATGTGCCAAGTGAAATAAACAAGGTATGGGCAGTCATGGATGGTATGCTTCCACTAATCTTTTTAAAACAGGCTGTAGGAAGTCAGGTGTGGGAGTGCATGCCCACAATCCCAACACTTGAGAGGCTGAGGGAGGAGGGTCACTGAGAGTTGGAGGTTAGCATAGGCTACATAGTGAGTTCAAGACCAGCTCGAACTACATATCAAAACCCTGTCACAAAAAACAAGAGAAGAGGCTATAATAATGTATGTGTTTACAGAAACATTAAATATATCTGGAAAAAACACAGAAATAGGCAAGAATTCTTGATTCAATAAAGGAAAGCCTAGCAGGCATACGCCTGTAGTCTCAGCTACATGGGAAATTGAGGCAAGGATGTCACAAGTTTAGGGCCAGCCTCGACAACATTTTGAGACCCTGTCTTAAAATAAAAAGGATTGAAGATGTAGCTCAGTGGGCAGGAGCACTTGCCTAGCATGTGTGGGATCATGGGTTCAATCCCTAGTACTGGGAGGGGGGCACAAAAGGGGAAAGTGAGGCTGGAGATAGGAAGAATGTGTTCCTCTGAAATTTGTAGAGCACACACATTAGGTCTTCAAAGAACAGACACATGTGAGTGGAACTGGAAAGAAAGCTAGCTCAGCATGAGCCCGAGGAAACCCAGGGAGCCCCATTTCCAGGAAGGCTGTGGCACACGCAGATCATGGAACCTGCTCCTGTCGCTGTGGCGACACACAGGTGTCTCGCTCTAACATCTGGACTTTCCCTGCCTGCAGTGTGAGCAAAGCTGCTCCTGCTCAGCCACTTAGCCATCACAGGAGTCAGATCCTTGCCTGCTGCTCCTGGGGCCGCCCCGCCCAAGCTGTGGGCTGGTTCCTTTCTGGGAAGCAGGAGGAGTGCTCACAGACATAGGCTGTAGGCCTGGCCCACTCTCCCAGCCCACATTGCCCAATCCTAATCAGCAGTCACTGGAGATACTTTCAGGCTTCACCACAGTGCATTTCAGCTCAGGGCTACTTTTCACTGCTGGGAACTCTCAAGTTGGCTCAATCCCTCCAGCTTCCCGGCACTGCCCAGTATCACAGGTCCCCGAAATCCAGCTCATGGGCTTTATCTTGTTGCCAGAAGACAGCTGGCAGTCCCCAAGGACTGGATGTCTTTGATTGCATGCTGGGTCCATGTGTCTAGCAGGGACTCCAAGGTCTGCCATCCCATGTGTTAGGAAAAAAGGAAAAGAAACAAAGGTACGAGCTCCACAGGACAGGTTTGCTTCAGAACAAACCTGAGAGGGACTGCTCTGGCACCGAGATCAGATCCTCTCATACAGGATATGGGGTCTGCCGTAGGGGCATGGAGGGGTGACAGTAAAAGGTGGTCGTGGCTGCCTATCAAGAACAAGGCTTGAGAAGGGGTGGTGGTTGCACGAGGACGAGGCTTGAGGCTGTACAGGGAGGAGTTGTGCTGTCAACAGCAGGGTTGACAGTGTCATGAGTCACTCAGGGCTGGGCTGGGGGCAGGTAGAGCCATCTCTGTCAGGACAGTGGCCAGGTTCCTCACCAGGGCTCACATTTAGGCTCAGATGCTGGGTCCATGGGGCCGACAGAAGAAGGGCACAGAGCAAGGGATGGGCTGTGGCATCTGGGGTGACCTCGCAGGGGACTGACCCAGAGGCATTTTTGTCCATCTGGCCCACTGGCCAAACTGTGTCCTACAGTTGCCAGGGAGCCAGAGATGTATTTCAAATCAAGCAAGTCACCACTATGAACAAAATCAGTTCTGACCATACAGGAGAGACCAGATGTCCTCCTGGTCTCTGGTGACCAGATGTTATTTTAAGTTCACATTGTATTAGCACTTTTTTTAACCAGGAATTGAACTCAGGTTCAATTCCTGGTTGCCACCTGCCTGCTTGCCAGGCAGGTGCTTATGCCTGCTGAAATATATCCCTGGCCATGTTAGCTCTTAGAGTATGCAGCACCCCTACCCTGGGAGCTGGCACACTCTTGGAGAATGAGAATACATGTTCATTTCTACATTGTTCCACTGCTGGCATAGGGTCAAAGGTGAATGTGGGCTATACTTTGAAGCACAGCAGGGACATTAGATACCTAGGATGGAACCTGAGAAGCCACTAAGAACAAGTTTCTGAAGTGACTGACAGTAAGGAGCCACAGTTCTGGATCTGAGGAACAGTTTTCAAACCAGTTGCTCAAATGGTTGCCAGGGGCTGATCAGACCCCCAGATACCTGAAGGGGAACAGCAGGGATAAAGAAAGGACGGCATCTTTTCAGTATAAGGGGACAGGGAGAAGTCTCTATTGGACTGACTCTTCAGTCTCTTAGTGCTGCCCATTTATATTAGTCAGCAAGAAGCTGGGGGTGGGGTGTGCTTTCCCTGGACAGTTGTAAGAATGGGGATCAAATTTATCATTTCAAAGAGAGCAAGATAAAGTCTTTCCCCTGGATACCTGCATTTTGTATACAGCAGATATCTTGTCTCAGGAGCTATGAATATGAGCTTTCCCAACACAGCCACAGAGCAGCAGCTACTTACAAACTTTCCTGTCCCTTGAGGCAAGTCGCACCAGCTGGACCCGTACCACAGGACTACAGTCGCGTAGCCTGGTCCCTAACATAAACTACTACAAAAACTATTATTTCCTATCCTCTGGTCCCCAACAGTGGCCTCTGGTGATTATGAACTGCCCAGAGGCGTGTGCCACGCATCAAGAGAGATAAGATGGGGAGGTAAACAGCTGGGAAACATGAGCCTGGAGAGCAGGCATTTCACCAGGTATTTAGGATGGGTGTGATTTGCTGCGTGTGGTGGTGCACGTCTGTCATCCCAGCACTCTGGGAGGCTGAAGCAGGAGAGTGGAAAATTCAAGTCCAGTCTAGGAAATTCAGTGGCTTAACAAGACCCTGTCTCAAAAATTAAAAATAAGAGCTGAGTGCTCTGCAGACAGACACATCCACTGGTGGCTTGGGCAAGGGTAAACAGTGTGGCAGGGGCCTCAAAGAATCAGACTGAGCAGAGGTAAGCTGGACTGGACCACAGGGACTGAGCAGAGGTGAGCTGGACTGGACCACAGGGACTTCGCACAGATCACCACAGGCCCATACTTCCCACCAGGCAGTGTGAGGGTCTGCTGGGAGCTGAGTGAGAGACAGGCAGAGCAGGTAGGACTCACGGAACAACAGTAAGCAAGGGGAAGTGAGCTGTCACAAAGCATCAGCAGGAAGAGGGTACCAAGGAGAGCCCCAGAGACAAAGGAATGTGAGGATGAAGGCAGTTGACTTGGGAGGAGACCAGGCAGGCCCCAGGACCTTGTTGAGTGTTCACAGCTCCTCTAGTTCCCGGGGGACGCCCTCCCTGGGCATCTCCACTAAGGGGGTTCCCTGCTCCCCATTCTCGCCCGGGGCTATGCCTTCCCACATTCTCTGCCCAACAGGCTCTGTGCATGGGAGCCTCTGTGGCAGGATCCCAGATGAAGGAGAAAACACCTGGGCTTTTCCGGGCAGGGCAGAGGGAGGAGTGCCCAGCCCCTTCCTCCAGAGGCCCACCAGGGGGCAGTAGTGGGCCCGAGTCTGTGCACCTTCTCATGGGCAGGAAAGCAACCCTAAGCACCGTTCTGTTGAAAACTCAGAGTGGTCCCATTGCCCTGGTTGGATCTGCCTGGCCCAACACACTCTAGCCCCCTTCATGCCAGCCTTGTCACCCTCAGGATGGGTCTCATGCCCAGGTCAGCCCACTAGCTGGACTGGAAGCTTGCCATGGGTTGGAGCTTCTGTGCTCAGCCAGAGCCCGGCCATTTTTGTAAGTGGAAAGGAAGAGACTAAAAAAGGAACAGACAGATTGAGTGTGTTGGTACATGCCTGTGGTCCCAGAACTCGGGAGGTTTAGGCTGGTGGATCACAAGTTTGAGGCCCTCTGGGCTACACAGTGAGTTCAAGGCCAGTCTGTACTACACAGTGGAACCCTGTCTCAACAATAGCAAGAACAACAACAAAAACTAAAGGAGTGCCAGAGGTACTGGGACAATATGACCTAAATAGTCTCCCAGGGGAATTAAATCCTCCAGAAGAGTTGATGATATGGAAAGGGTACTGAGATAGGGAGATGACCTAGGAAGGGAAAACCAATCGGGAAGTAAAAAGAATTGAGTCAAGCCAGGGGTCCCTCCCTAAGAAGTCTGGAGTAGAGGGTCTCAGGAAGGAATGTCTAGTCCCCGCTGTGGTCAGGGCATCTCTCCCCAGTGCCCCAGGCCCCACCCTCTGCCATGTCAGTGCTTCTTCCCCTCCACTACCTCCACAGTGGGTAAGAGAGCTGGGGCAGGTAGGGGCCAGAGCTGGCTGGCAGTGGTGAACTGGAAATGTTCCCAGCTGGCCCAGGCCATAGGTTTCCCTGGTTGGCACAGCTGCCCAAGTTTCATGGTATGAATACTCTCGTCTGTCCAACTTCCAGCTACCAGTATGAGGTATTCTACAGAATAAAAAGAGAGCTCATCACACCACACCCGCCTCTGTCCATCCATCCCCACCTCTTTCTCCCTGGCCCTCCCACAGACCACTGTATAATGGCAGTCACAGGAAGGCAGCAACAGCCTCTCCTCTGAGAGTGTTCACCACCACCACCCCTGCCCCATATCTGTATTCTTCCCAAGAACAAGGTCTCACAGGAACATGGGTCCCAGGACCCTAGGGCACTCAGATGATTTATTGGCCATTTTCTCCCTGGACACAGCTGCACCTCGTGGACCAGTTGACTAAGCCAGTAAAAGGCAGAACACAGTTTCTTTATCCAAAACAAACACAAAAGAACAAATGATCAAAGAGCAGCATTCTGTGCAAAACCCACTCACTCTTCATCATCTTTCTGTGGAGCAGTGGGCCAGGCTCTTTTCAGAGCCTGTGTGCACTGGGGCAGGTGCTCTGGGGGCAACCCTGCTTTGAACCCTGGGCCATCGCTTACAACAATGTCACAACGTCAGGTAAGTCACTTCTACAATGGACTTGGTTTGCTTGCCTATGGGTATGATACTACTGCTACTACTCTAAGGAGTCAGACTGCAGTTCTCATCTGGGCTCTGTAGTGGCATCTGTCTGGAAACATTTTTGTCTTGATGTGGGGTGAGTAGGGGATGCTATCGCTATTTAGTGGACTGAAGCCAGAAATGCTTTGAAACACTGTACAAAGCCCAGGAAGTTCCCCTTTAACAGTGAATTCTCTAACCCAAAATGTCAGGAGTGCTGGGCTGAGATACCCTGGAGCAGTGAATATTCAGTGAGGTTTTATGCACAAAACACTGAGTACATGTCTGGCTTACTTTCTGAAGTTCTGGAAAAACAGAAGCTACTATTCTTTTGGACTGGCACAGTCTTCCCCTCCTCTTTCCAGACCTAAAGCAGATAGGATGTGAAACCCCTTGAGTACTGAGAACTTAGCTCACCACTCTCCAGGTGTGAGTCACTCTGTAAATGTCAATTATTTCATTTATATGGGAGCTGAGGCTACACAAGTGAGTCAGGGCTAGAAGTCTTCCTGGGCTGTCATGACTTGGGCATGGAGGAAGCCAGCTTGCCCCAAGGGACTCCTTCCAGGGTATGTGAGTTTTCCAAGGCTCAGAGGCACCACAAAGCCCTCTTGCATGGGGAGAGGGGTTTGGACTGTTTCTCATCTCACTCAAACACATAAGGGCTTGGAAAAACCTGAGGAAAAAACGGCCGAAACCAAGAAGCCCTGCATGTCCCAACTACTTTCTTTGCTCATGTGTAGTGGTCTGTTCTTCCCTGTCACCTGACCTGAAATTCCTTCTGTGGAGCTGCAGTGCTGGGTCAAGTTCCCTCTGTCACTGTGCACATTAGTGTTAGTAGTGCATAGAGGTGAGAGGCCCCTCACAGGAGAGCAGGAACTAGAAGAGTGTTCCTCAAGCTGGGGACATGTTGGGACACATGGGGACACAGGTGTCCTAAAAAAGGAAGGCAGAAAAAGAAGGCCAAGTGCACCAAGGAGCATGTGTAGAATCTGGCCCACGCCTCACCTTTCCTGAGAAGTCATGTGCCTGGAGGCAAGCAGGTGATGGGAGGGCAAACACGCACCCAACCTGCACAGCTGAGTCAACTTTGCCTTTGTTTGAATCACTGTAATGCAAAACCCTGGGGTGAACTAGCTCTGGGGTCCCAGCTCCACTTCTTGCCCACTGTCCCCCAAGCAGGCCACTGGCAGCCAGGACATGCTCAGAATCTGCCTGGCTCAGAAACACAGGCTCTATGTGTGCCATACCCTGCCTGCAGGAGGATGGGGGTGGGGCAGCCAAAATACAAGATTGCCTGCAAATAAAACAACAGGGATTAGGGCTATGAGGAGCTGCAAGCTTTGCACTAACACATTCACATTTAAATTTTAAAAACAAAAACACTGGGCCGCATAGAGCAAGGTGGTGCATGCCTGTCATCCCAGCACTCGGTAAACTGAGCCAAGAGGATCACAAGTTCAAGACCAGCCAGAGCTACACAGTGAATTCACAGCCAACATGGCCTCCATAGCAAGCCCCTGTCTCCAAAGAAGAAAAAAGCAAACGACATTGGGCCACCTGAACAAAATGGATTTGTGGCCTAGGTGAGAAATAAGGACCTCAGGTTGTGAGTTTCCCACCCCTGCCTAAATGAATCGGCTTCCCCAGCCCCCTGCCAGAGTCTGTCCACTGGGTGCCCACTTCCTGAGAGAGGCGCTCAGGGATGGAAGGTCCTTCCCTGGGGGTCCCAAGTGGACTCTTTGGAAATTCACCCATCTCTGCCTGCTGGGACTCCTGATGGAATCAAGGAGACAGGGTAGAAGCATATATGTTATTCTGGAGACTTAAATAATTTCATTTGGAATTCTTATGACAAAGGAAACCACAAGTTCATCATGGGAACACTAGAAATTACCTCGGCAAAAGTTAGAGTGCCACCCCTCCCTGTCCCTCATTTAAGAGGGCACACTGAGACAGTGGTGTGTGTCCCCAGGTCTGCTCTGTGCTCCGCATGTGATCCTGGGCTCCCGATGCTTTTCGAGAAACAGTTGGCTTTTCGAGGGACGGCGCGACTGTGGCCAGTCTCCCTCGTCCTCGGTCTGTGGTGGTCGGGAACAGCATTCCTTTTGTTGTTGCTATACACATTTTTGTTGTTTTGTTTTGTTTGTACCGAGAATTGAACCTTGGGCCTCGCGCTTGCCAGGCAGGTGCTGTACGGCTGAGCTACATCCCCGGCCCAGGAATAGCACTCCTAAACTCGAATGCCCTAGCCCTACTGAAGAGGAAGCTGCACGCTGGCTAGAGAGAGAGAGAGAGAGAGAGGGCGCGCGCGCCCTGCCATCTCCAAGGTAACCGGGCTCGCGCGGGGAGTGCCAGCGCATGCGCTCAGTCCTCCTTCCGTCCCTAATCTCAAGAATGCAACTGGTCAAGAGCGGCACGGACCGAGTGCGCATGTGCAAAACAGCACCGCCTCCGCCTCCTGTCAATCGGCGGGCCTAGTAGTCTCCTCTACAAACCTTGCTCGGAAATAGTGCCCATTTTTGGAAACTAGGCCTCGTTAGCCAATCGTTGCTAGGAAGGGAACCGCTGGCCGGTCGAATTGGGCCATCTCATTGGCTATTTTAGTAGAGTGGGTGGGTCCAAAGTGGCGGCGTGGCCCCCCCCAAGAAGGAGGAGCGAAACTAGGCGAAATCGCCGCCGCGGGGGGAGGCGTGGCTAGCGGGGCGGGGCGACCTGGCCCTGATCGCAGGGGTCGGCGGCGGCGGCACTTCGCTGGCCCTGGCGCTGATATTCGCGGTAGAGGAGTCGGCGCTCGGCCGGTAGGTGACTGAGCGGTACGGGGCCCGCACAGAGCGCCGAGGGGCGGCGGGGCTGGGTCGCGTTTAGCTCGGAGCCGGGCTGCGGCCTGGCTGCCGCGCGTGTGGGGCGGCGGGGCCAGCTCGCCGCGAGCTTGCGCCCGTGTCCGTACGCCCCCTCGCGGGCCCGCTCCGCCCGGCCTGACCCCGGCGCTGAGGGACCCGTGGACCCGTGGCGGGGCGGAGTCGGCCGTCCACGCCCTACCCACGCCGCGGCTGGGTGTCACCTCTACCCTGGAGCCCTGTGGCCTTTGGCGACTTGGGCAGCAGAGGATTCCCTCCTGCCCAGCACCTCCATGCTGTTCAGTTGCTTCAGGGAAAGCCTTTGGGTTGGGGTGGAAATGTTGCGCGCAGTCCTAAAGGAGAGGGAACTGGGCGTGAGTCTGGGGAGAACAGGGTTGACAAGAGAAGGTGCAGAAATCACTGGTGTCGATGACAAGGTTGTTTTTGTTAACCAGAGATGGTGAGCACCAGTTACTTGAAGTACGGTTTTGAAATGAGTGAAATGAAATGCGGGTGGGACTGTGATGGGCGAGATAGCAGGCCGAAGTTTATTCGAAGGGAATCCTAAAACCTGTGCCTAGAAACACAGGCTTCCTGGAAGATCAGAGGGCGACAGTGGCTGCGCATGAATGGTGTGTCTTACCTAGTGTCCTCATCTCTGTGACCTCGGCCCTCCACCTGGAAAGTGGGACACTGCACTGGCCGGTTCTATATTCGGTGAGGCCCGTAACACCTGGCTAGGACAGAGGGTTGATCTCTGGGCCCCTAACCAGGACCACAGAATAAGTCAGATGGAGACAGGGAGGAGAGTGTTTGGGCTGGTGTTTCCACTCCTGCTGTGAGAGGATACTTTGAAGGTGCTTGTCTTGCTTAAAATGTGTTTGGATTTTTTCTTGATATATTTAAATGATGTCAAAGTTGTTTCCATTGGAGTGGTGTCAGACTTCTGAATTTTTCAAACACCTTTAAGACATCCTCATTTATATGGAAGAGTAATGAACTTCTCAGAAGATCTCAAAAGAAAAGTGAATGTCTGACTTTGTACCCAGGTATATATACTCAGAAATAGGTACCCGCAGGTTGTGAAATCAGACTACCATAACTGCCAAGCTATAGGTCGTCTTTTAATTGTTTTCTGATTATAAGGAGCAGTTCTGAAGGGGGATTTTGCCTTTGGTGTTGTCTGTTAGGGTTTGTGGGAGGGGCTCCCTGAACAGACCCTGCCAAAGAGTTTTCATCTATTAAAACAAAAATATCTGGTCGGCCGTTTCGCCTCAACAGATGGAGATTTGGTTCCTCATTTTGGTTCTCCTGATGAACACTGGCTCCTTTGTGATCTGCCTGGAGTGTTTGTGTATCACTTAATGCTGCAAAGAAAGCTTACCCTGATTGGGACTGCAGCCCTAGGCAGCTGCCAGGGTTCTGCTGAGCTAGAGCCAGCTGAGAGACCTACGGAGTTGTAGAAGGGATGAAAGCTTTCCCAGGGTGGTGTGCTGTATTGGTTCCTAAGAAGGGTGTCGAGTCATTTGACCAGTGAAGGCAATTTTAGCTTCCTACATTTTTCCTGTTTATGTGGATAGTAAGTACATGGGCTTTCCTGACAAGCCGTCTGGCCTTGTGAAGAGAGCTGACAGATTCTCCCTGTCTCCTTGATATGAGGTGTCTTAAAACCAAATCCAACCCTAAATAAAACCAAATTCAGTCCTAAATAAAAAGCCAAAGGCAGTTTGATACTCACACAGGCAGCATATTGCTACCAATGGCATCCGTCATCTGCTTTTTTTTTCCTGGCAAAAGGTTAAAATGCAACTAAAATTTTGCTTTCATGATTAATAAGTCACTACCGCAGTTGTGTCTGATGCTTCCTGTTTGCCCCATTTTAGTATTTCAGTTAAACTGGAAACGTCTGAGCCTTGTGAGCACTTTTGATGGCACCCATGTGAAATGGGAGGGGGTGGAACAGTTGGGGAGAAAATTCGAGGAGCCCTCAGGATAAGTCAACTCTATGGAGATCAAGGAAAGGAGAAAAAGGGGGGCTGAGTAAGCCTTCACAGCCAACCCTTATGCTGTTGTTTGGAGCTGCGGACTGTAGGGAGCAGCAGGGTTGAGGGATGGGGCCCTTTGCTCTGGGCCTGTCTTGCTGCCTGATCGGTAGTGCAGAAAATGTGTTCCTCAGTGCCTGTATATTCTGCCATGTATTTCCTCCATTCTTGCTGTTTTACATCCTTTAATTCTTCAGCTCCCTGATGTAAATCCTTTGAAACTGGTCGGCCATGAGTAGGAGTAATTTCATAACCACCCTTTGAGTTTTCTTAGTCCTTTCATGAAGAAAGACAGGGACAAAGATCTGAAAAGTGAAGCCTATTGAGAAGAAATAGACAAGATTACTGAAGAAATTGGTGTTGTGCCTGGACTCTGAATCCTCTTTTCTTGGCATCTAGTTTACTGCTTTTTCTACTAACATGCTCAAGAAAGGATCAGAAGCGGGGGGGTTACCCCAAAACAATTTTGGACTTAACTAAACCAGGGAAGCAGCTTTATCAGCTTATTGTAACAGTTATTAGTTACTGTTGATAATTAATTATGGGTATTGTTAATGAAAGGCCAAAAGATGAGTAGCTTATCATGTGGATAGGTCTGCTTATTCCCATTTTCCAGTGGCAGCAACTGAGGCAGGTACGACAGTTGATCTGTCCAGAACAAAGTGTGGTGATTCAGGCTGTCATCCCGGACGGGTATGCTGCTGTGTTCCCACAGGCCAGCTACTCACTTCTCTGAGTGTTGTGTGCTCTCCTGTCAATGAATATTCGATATTTTACAGGGCAGTTTTAAGCAGAAGGAAATGAGGAGAGATTATAAGTATTACGCATAGCAGCTGTTGCTGCTGCTGCTACTACTATTGTTGTTAGTGGTAGTGGTGATAGCACTAGGAGTAGTTACCACCACATTGTAACTAGCCCTGTCTTCTGTAGGATGACATCAAAAAGAGAGGCAGTGTCTGGGCTGCACTCATATTGCCTGACAGAACACAGTCATTTTCTCAATATAACCTGCAGGGAAACGTTTCTCCAACCTAGAGGTTTTAGCCATCAAGTTCTCCCAACCTGCACTCCATTTTGCCCTCACCACATTCTCAATGAGTCTATAAAGAGCCAGGCCCTGCCAGGTTAGAGTTGGTACCTGTGAACAGCAGGCACCCTCTAGGCCTCTGGAACTCCAGGAACTCCAGCAAGGCTGGACCTATCTAGGACTCCCCAGTGTCCCACCAGTGGTACACTGACCCCAGCATGGCCTCTGGGGGGAGAAAAAGGACAATACAGTGTAAACGCAAAGCAGCAGGTCAGGAGGACTGGGCAGGAGTGTTGGTACTGTGGGGGGAGGGTCCCATCACCACCTGGCACCCCAGCTCACCCAGCTTCTCTCTCATAACCAGGTCTTGTCACCTTAACTCCCCTTCCAGGTCTGGGGGCCCTGGATCTACAGTCAGGACTTGCAGATTTCTCTTAAAATCTCACAAGAAAAAAAAAAAAAAGGCCATGTTAGATTTTAAATTCTTTTTCCTCCCTTACTATGAAACAAAAATATAGGCCCCTACCTGACTGGCATTCCCTTTAAATAACATTTTGTTTTCTCTTGGGGAAATTGTCTTCAGGGCTAGAGTCATTTCTAAAGTGAACCTAGTTTTTAGAAAAAATAGATCACCGGATGTCAAGCCCTGTGTGGAGCTTGCTTCAGAGGAAAAAGAAAGTGGCAGCCTGCAGAGGCAGGCTGCTCTTGACTTCAGGCTGAGGCAAGAGACAGTATCTGGAGGCCTCTCAGGCCCCAGCCAGCCCCACCGACTACATTGAATAGGTGCTTTAGTCATTTTCCAAGGAGCTTTGCTTAGGTGAGCAGAGAGCACTTTCTCTGGAAGGTGAGTCACCCTTGCAAGGTTTAGGTTACAGGCGATTTGACACTCGCACGTTACAGAGGAAGTCCTGAGCAGACTTTGTTGAGGAGCCCTCTGCCAGTATCATCTTCACCACAGCACAAGGCCAAGAGGAGAGAGCAGGAAGCAATAGGAGGCTCCTATGCTTGCTGACTGACAGACGACCACCCACAAGGGGTCACATGGATGAGGCACAGGGCCTGGGTCAGTAGTGTTGCTGCACTCCTGAGTCCAGCCACCTTGAGGGTGGAAAATGGCCCTCTTCCAAGGACAGTCAGCACAGCAGCAGGAGCTGGGAAATCCCTTGGCAGAGAACAGAAAGAGACAAACTGTACTTTGGTATGAAAGACCTTTTTGGGGAACCCTCTCCCCGCCTTCTTCCTAGCTACCTGGGTTGGAGGCTCACAAGAGCACTAGTGATTGGAACGCCTAGATTGTACCCTGAATTTCTGGGAGCTTTTGGAATCCAGAGCCTGCCACCACCTCAGCTATCATACTTCCTGGACCAGTGTTGGATTCAGAAAGCAGCAGCAGGAAGAACACCTGAGCTGCCTTACCCTCCCCAAGCCTAGCATTGCAACTTCTGCTGACTGTTTTTTTGAGGCCAGGTCTCACTGTGTAGTTCAGGCTGGCCTTGAACTCGCTGTGTAGCCCAGGCTGGCCTCAAACTCACAGCAGTCCTCCTGGCTCAGCCTGTCAAGTACTGGGATTACAGGCGTGTATCACATACCTGGCTCCCCTGTGTGTTCTTGACTAGTTGGTATGTTCAGACATCTGGGAGCAGATCTAGGATCACTCACAGATGGGCTGGACTTCATGGAGCTGCAGCAATGGACCAATTATTCCTCTCAAGTTATCTGGTTTCCTGTCAGTCGTAGATTCCTCCTCAGCCCCAGAACCCACACTGTATCAGTCTGGGCTAACCACTAGTCACTTTGGGTTGGCAGGGCTCAGTAACCTCTGACCTTAACTGCTGTGTCAAAACACTATTAGAATCACAGGCTAGAAATGATTGTTAATGTTTGTATCCTCCTATTTTACAAGAAGGTAGTCCAAGATAGCCAAGTCAGTTTCCCAAAGCCACCCAGCTAATGAATGGCAGACCAAACCTAGGCCATGTATGCTGTGTACTACTACCACTGGATGCTGGAATTGCTCCTGGAATGGGAATTTTTGTCAGCCAGTGTCTCTCTTTGTTCCCCACACCAATGTTAACATTCCCAGCTTTCCTGCAAGTTCCACCAATCCTGGGAAGAGTGGTGCCCAGGCAGTGGCTGCCTAGGGTCTAAGTAAAAGTCAACAGTAATCTGTTTGACGCTTTCTTGAACCAAGAGGTTCATGTAGTCAAAAGAATGCCAAGGTTGATAAGAAAATACAGTCCTGCACAGAGTTGTCCGGAAGTTCCAACGGTTGCCTGTACCTTCAGGGCACTTCCCAGGCACTTGCCTATCTTACTAAGCAGTGTCTTTCTCAGAACAGGCATGTGGTGCAATAGTCCAAACCTACTGAGCACTGAGACACTGTTCTGCAGTTATGTACTGGGAAGTAGTGGTGTGCTGCCCGTAGCATGCAGGAGTCCAGAGAACAGGCAGTATCCCACCTGGTTGATCTGGGTCCTCAACAAGAGGCTCTTCCTTGAGGGTGAAGTGTGATGTCCATCTAGAGCTGCCGAGAGGTCTGTAGCCGAGATCCCCCACCTGCTTCCACTGACAATGGCCTTTCCTTTCACTGAGCTGGAACGAGTGCGCCATATGGATGGTTGGGAGTCTTAAGAGGAAAGGGGGCTTAGTCGGCCTCAGATGAGACTGCCATTGCCAGTTAAGTCACACCACAGTCCTTTAGCCCAGGGAGTTATTTGGGAGAACCCAGCTTCTTTGCCCATGCCCAACAGTCTCCACTGGCAGGTGCTGGGCTTTTAGAGACAGAAATACCTCTATAGGAAAGAAGATAAAAGGCAGTAGTTGGAAATAAATGAGTATCCAGGTCACACTTAGGAAAGGGATAGATAGTTGGCTCAGCAGCTGGCTTGACGGACACTTGTTTGCTGGAGTGAGTCAGGACACAGCCACTGTGATGTGACTCCTGCAGAGATCAGACACACGCACCCCAGAAGAGCTGGCTCTCAGATCATGGCCTCATTGGTTCCCCAGGGCTGTGTCCATTATTCTTCCATTGGAGAATAGTTGCCAAGTGTGTTGTTCTTGCAGGCTCTGCTAGTTGCTCAAATATGCAGGCATCCCTGACTGATGATGGTTCAGGTTAGGGTTTCTCAACTTTTTGATAGTGTAGAAGCAATACATATTCAGTGAAACCTTCCAGTTTTGAAGTTTGGTCTTTTCTGGGCCCACAGTATGCGATTCAGAACTCTCTGCTGAGGCTGGACAGGGCCACAAGCTGCAGCTCCAGGTGATCCCCCTGTCTTAGGAGAAAATACCATGCTGTCCTGTGTGGCTAGGCTGTGGTGCTCATGGGTTAGGGCAGTGGTGGTGAACCTGTAACACACATGCCACAAAGCACTGTTTGTATCATTGAAAACTCTAAAAGGTTTGGGGCTAGGGTATCCAAAGCATTTTCAGTGTACAATATTTTCAGATTCTGATGGATGTTTTGGTACATAAGAGCATCATAAGTCAAGGAACATCTGTAAAAACAAGTACCACTGAGGCACCACCCTCCAGGGGCTCAACATGGCAGGAATGGTACAGGCATGATATAGGTCAGGCCAGGTTCTAAGGTGGGAACCACAACCATGGGTACAGGAGAAGCAAAGAAGACCCATAGCCCAAGACCTGTCCCCACCTTGAGCCAGTACTGACCATCATGCACAGAGCTCGTGGGCAGGAAGGTCCCACCCACCTCACATCTGCAGGGCCTGGGCAGGAACAACCTCGGCCTTTCTCTCACACCAGACCTCAGTTCTCATGACAGCTTGGCACTTGAGAGCAATATGGAAACTACAGCACCCCAGGGCAGATGCATGCATCTCCAGAGGCATAGGCACCATCCAGCAGAGACAGTGAGCAGCCAGCTACTAAAGACAGGCTGGGACAGAGCAGGGAGGGCCCATATCAGCAAATCCATGTACTTAGTGTCTTCAGACTGGATTTAGGCAGATGGTCAAAGGCTGTCGCAGTGACCATGCCTGGCAGCAAAGATCAGCATCCTGAGAGGCCCTTTCGGGGCTGCAGCGTAGGTGCTCCCACCTGTTGTGATCACTGTCACACTGCAGGTGACCTACACAGTTCCTGAAACATGGCAGCCAAAGGACAAGTACTTGTTGAGTAAAAGTGTGAGACTGTGATCCAGACTCCTCTTGCAGGGCCCTGCTGGTGTGAGAGGATGAGAGGAAGAACAGCCTGTGGCATTGTGTGATTTTCTTCTTTCACTAGAGAATCAGTCTGAGATAATTCCCCATAATACCTGTGGCCTAAGCCCTTTGCTTCCTGCCCAAGAGAGAACAAGGGTATAATCCTTATTAGAAAGCAGTGTGCCTCTTGTGTCCTCAAGCTGGACACTCAGGCCTATGTCCAAGAGCATGAAGGGCATCTGGAAACAGGTCCTGTCAGGGTTCCTCTGCCAAAGGGCCAGGCAGACTGCATGCTTTCTTCCATGCCCCTATGCACTGGAGTCTTCAATGGAAAGCAAAGTTGTTGGGGTTTCTTGTTTATTCTGAACTTCCGCAAACCAGTTCCTCAATTTCGGAGCTAGTCACCAATGATGCTCCTCCCTATGGGGATCCTGAGCCAGTCTTTCTTCATCTTCTCTTGATTTAGCTAAACCCTGCCTGAAGCCAGGCCCATTTGGGAAAACTTGATTTATAAACTCAGAAAGGAGAGTGTGGCTGTGTTGGGGAGGGGGGTTTACAACCTAGTAACCGCTTCTTGTTCTGAGTCCAAGCCAAAAGGTTAAATAGAGTTGCTTGTGATGGTGACCTCAAGGTGTGGCAAGGTCATGAAGTGCACTTTGACTTATCAAAGAAACACTGTTCTAGTGTGGAGGGAGCAGATGGCCCAGTAGACTTCAGAAATTTATCACTGTTGAACATTCAGTGACACAAAATACCCAACTTGCAGATTTTGATGACACTTGAACTGTTTTACATAGTATACAAATAAAAAAATTCCTTGCTGCTTATTATAAAGTATACCTATGCTTGTTTTGGGTGTTTTTCCCCCCCTTGATACTATTTTTTTTTCCATGTTCTTTATTCCACATTGGTCTCTAACCTGGTAGTACTTTCTGTAGCCTCCTTTCTATTTGAGAGTTGATTGAAATGCCCTTGTGACACTTCTTTCAAAGTTTATCAAACACCCTGTGTTAGGGGCCTAGAAACAAAGTAGTGATCAGATTAATGACAGTGGCAGCTGATGCTCAAGGCTTGTTACAAAAGAACAGTCACCTAGACTCAGGAAGCCTGGAGCCTGAGTTTATAACATGGCAGATATGAACATGGTCCTAGAATCTGTCCTTGGAGTGGGCGCAGCTCACCCAAACCCTAACCCTAAACATAATGATTTCAGCTTTGAGCCTCTGCCTCTATTTTTTCCAGAACATAGGCAGCTGTGTTCCTGCTTCCTAATTAAGATGCTTCCTCCTGGGTCAGTCCCTGGGTTTCTTACTAACAAATCTTTGGCTTGTGACAACATCTGCGTTTGAGTCCCAATTTTTAAACCTTAGATCATTTGAAAAGGGATTCAGTGTGGGGCTGAAAGTATGAACTTTAACATAAAAGCCCCTTGTGCATGTCTTGCCACTGGTGCTTCCTGCAGTGTGGCCTTGAGCAAATTACTTGATGGCTGAGCCTCAGCTTCTTCCTCCATATAAGGGCCATTGTATTAGTGCCGTGCTCAGTTTTGTGAGGACTTAAAGAGTAATACATGAATTACCTAGTGAGCAACAAACATAATAGCTGCAGTAGTGGTCTGTTATCACTGACAACCACATGCAGTTGTGTGTGCGTGAACAGCACAGATGTTGGAAACACCCAGAGATGACCACAGGACAACTAACTCAGCACTGTTGCCAAGGAACTGCGGGTTCAAATTCATTATACACCAGCGGGTCAACCCTCAGCCCATCCATTGCTGAGCTGCTGTGGCAGACAGGTCAGATGGGGTGCACAGAATGTACTTCAAAGACATTCTCTGAGGTTGTCCTCTTTTTCTGTCATGCTTGTGCGTGCTCACGTGTGTGTGTGTGTTGGTTACTGGGCATGGATCTCAAGTCATGCTGGGCAAGCACTCTATTGCTGAACTATACCTGCAACCCCTTTAAAATTTTATTTTGAGACAGGATCTAAGTCACTCAATCTGGCTTTGACTTGTATGTAGTCTTTTGCCTCAGCCTCCCAAGCAGCTGCGATTTTGCAGCTAGCTTGGAGCTATAACAAAAGAGTCTCCCAGAAATTTCTAATGCCAGCAAGTGACCACCTAGTATTATTTATACAAGTATACAAAAATGCAGATAAAGATGAGCCTTTTTCTAGTATTACTTACAAGTGAAAAACGCAGGGGCTGGGGATGTAGCTCAGTACAGAGTACTTGCCTGAATGTGCAGTGCCCTGGGTTAAATTCCCAGCACACAAAAAAAGAAAAAGGAAAATTGGAAACAAAGTCTATCCATAGAGGAATGTTGGTACATCTGTACAAGGAATCTTCTGAAGCCCTTAAAAAGCATCAAGTAGATCTTTGTAAGCTGAAATCAAAAGTATAGTCTATTAAGTGAAAGACAACATAATGTGTTTTATGTGTATAGCACCATATTTATCTAACCACTATGTTAAGACAGCTGATAGGACTACAGGGAAAAGCTGGGCATGGTGGCACACACCTGTCATCCCAGCACTCAGCAGGCTGAGGCAAGATCACTGTGAGTTTGAGACCAGCCTGGGATACAAAGTGAGCTCAAACCCAGCCTGACCTGCATAGTGAGACCCTATCTCAAAAAGACCAAAAAAAAAAAAAAGAAAGAAAGAAAGCAAGTAGTCAGGATTATATGTAGAGAAGGCAGGAGACACCAGCTAGAAAAACTTGCCCATGTGGGTGTGCTGACCTGGGGTACCTTTCATGCAGGCACCAAGGAGGGACTGTGGTCCTGCCAGACTCAGTTCTGCCATGTTTGCCACTCTGTATGGGGCCAGCCCACAGATGTCCCTTGCCTCCAGGACAAGTCTGGGTGACTGTTGACATGCACAGGAAGCCGGGCCACTGGGGCTGAAGGAGGTGGCAGTACTGTCCCCCTATATTACCTGTCTTCTTGAGTCATAGCAATTACAACTCAGTCCCCAGGGAGAGCAAAAAAAGGAGTGAAATGAAAACCAAAACCAGGAGGAGCCAGCTTGCTGTCTTCAACCTCCTATTTTTGTGGCCCAACTGCCAGAGCTCAGCAACCACCTCAGAGGTTCTGGTGAAATTTTGTGGGGCGGAAAACAGCTTATCCCAAATCCACTCACAAGCATGACCACAGGCTCCTGCATTCTTATCCTGTACCAAGAGGACTTTTTCCAGTTACAGCTTGTTTTCATTATAAGAGTGTACAGTAATACTCTGCAGAGAAATCTGTTGAGGGATCTGTGAGAAGTTGGCATAGGGATCCCTTGAGAGGGATGCAGAAAGGATGGGAGGGACTTTGCTGCTTGTGGTGTATCTTTTCTGTGTTTTTTCTTAATCACTTGAAAATACTGTCTATTAAACAGTGAAAACTGATGTAGCTCGGTGCAAACACCATGGGTTCAGTCAACAAAACCACAAAGAAAAGAAAAGAAAACAGAAGACAAACACATGCTCACTGAAAAAAAAATTGTGGAAAGAATTAGGAAAGTACGAATACTGAAACATCCATAAGCCTAGGACCAAAAGAAAAATATAGTCACTCACTGGTATGGAGTGTCTGTGGTGCTCTGCGGGGGTCACACTTTGGACACAGCTGTGTCTTCATGTTGTTAAAGTTTATTCATGAACATTTTAGTGGATGTGCTATGGTCTATTTATTATCTTTCCTCTGTTAGACATTTTTGTTCCAGTTTCTTTCTATTATGGAAATACTCTTAAGTCTCTTGGATTCTATTTCCCTTACTCCATACAAGGTTATGGTCCTGAGAGTTGTGTGCACAGACATGGCTGTGGTCTCGTAGTGCATGCTTTACTGTTTCACTGATAAGTAAAAGGGAGGAGATGATTAGGGGCCGGGATGGGGGAGCAGCAAAGAGGCCAGGTGCTGGTGGTACTCAGAAAAGGAGGTTGAATTATTGGCTTGGCTTGGTCTGCAAAGGACAAACAAGTGTTGAGAGGTTCACATAAGAATGTGTCCCACCAGAGAAGCCTACCAACTCAAGTCACTAAGATAATATGGACCTGGGCCAAATTCTGGGCTCAACAAGCAGTGGTCAGATAAATTACAGACCACAGAGTTGGGACCAGGCCCATGTGGAGTACAGAGCCAACAGATGTCTTTGTACTCAAGGTTGTCTAAAGGACAAGGCGCTTTGGGATGAGCTCGGCACAGGCTGGGTGGGTAGCAGTCAGGGAAGAGCTGAAAGTGGGTAAGACCTGCACTAATAGGACAGATGTGATGGCCTCTTGTCTCAGCAGTGTTTCTGCCCAGCTGGTGCTGGCCAGTGTCACCAGGCACGCAGAGGGAATTAGAAGGCAGTCATAAGTTTAATTATACCATTTTATTTGCCCTGCAGTTGAACCTGTGGAATTAGCAGCAAGACTTTTTGTGGGCATGTCCATTTTTTTTAAATGATCAGTGAGATTTTTATGATTCATGAAACTTCACATTTCATATTCTCTTTGAGGGGAAGTACATGTGCACAAATGGCTCTCTTGGGAAGCAGGAGTCAAGCCAGCAGGGAGGCCAGTCTCAAGATGCCTCCAACTGGATTACACCACAGTGCCTGAGTGGGGAGCCAGAGATGCCCCTTCTTTTCTTCCCTGTGCTCACTGCCTGTTCCATCTCCCTGTTCCAGGGAAAGAATGAAGGCTCCCAAAGCCCTGTAATATGATGTCATGTTGCTAGGCTAGCTAGGGGTTCTGTCCCAGTGACAGTTTGCATGCACCACCTGCCCCTCACTAGTAACTTCCCTCAAGAGTGTGCGGGAGTACAGAATTTCTCTCTCTCTCTCTCTCTCTCTCTCTCTCTCGACAGGGTTTCAGTATGCAGTTCAGGCTGGCCTTGAACTCATAGTGATCCTCCTGCTGGGATTATAGACATGAGCCACACACCCAGCAGGAATGCAGAATTTGACCCCCTCACTCTTCTGAGAGTTTAACCCCAGGGTGTGTGTGAGGACCAAGTGCATTTCTGTGGTCTGGTACCTAAACTTCACCTCTGTCCTAGCAGGGGTGTGACTTACATTTACCTTCAAACAGCTGCAAGCCTTTATTCCCACATAGACATGCTCTGGGCCTCACCTTTTACTGTTCTCTCACCCAGGACGCCCCCTCCTCTTTTTAAGCATCCCCACTGTGTCTGCTATGTGTTTGTCTGTGTCCTTGCACTCGTGTATTGCACTTTTCTGACTGCTCCTCTAGGGCTGAGTCGTCTTCCTGAGTGCTCTCGTTGGGTCCTGCAGACCCAGGGCCTAGGGCCTCAGTGCACTGGGACTCAGTCACCAGCCCCTACCTGCTCAGAGCCTTCCTTGGAACTTGTGTGTGGTTGCCGGGCCTGTGGCAGGAACATGCTGATGTGACTCTCCGTGTTTTGTTTGGTGTTGGCCTAGCATGTCTTTTTCCACCTTTTTATCAGTTATTCTGCATAATTTCATTTTATCATAGTCAGCATCTTGCTATATACTTTTAAATTCTGTTTGATTATCTGTTTAACTTAGTCATATATATATATATATATATATATATATATATTTTTTTTTTTTTTTTTTTTTTTTTTTTTTAACTGGTACCGGGGATCAAACTCACGATGGCATGCTTGCAAGGTAGGCACTTATGCCACTGAGCTAAATCCCCAGCCTAGTCATATATATTCTGATTACTAATGCATTAGTATTTTGACTTATTTCTGCTACTTAGACTTATGTTTTCATTTTATATTTATTGTTCTAGTCCCTTTTCTTGTCTTCAGTTAGAAGGACAATGTTTTTATTTTTCTTCTTTGCCTTTTGAGTTAAGAAGCACTGACTCATATTTCTATTCTTAAATACTTTTTTTTGTGTGTGGTGCTAGGAGTTGAACTCAGGACTTTGTGCCTGCCAGGCAGGCGCTGTGCTGCTGAGCTAAATCCCTGGCCTTTATATACCCTTAACATATGTAACACCTAACTATAATTTTTTTTTTTTTTTTTTTGCTGTGTAGTTTAGGCTGGTATTGAACTATGTAACCCAGACTGGTCTCAAACTCATGGTAATCCTTTCGCCTCAGCCTCCTGAGTGCTGGCATTGCAGGTATGCACCACTGTGCCATTCTACCCTTCCTTATTATTGTTGTCTAGATTTAAATGTATTGAAATAATTTAAATTAATTTTTATACATGACTATTAATTAAGTTGATAAAGATATCACATTAAGGGTGGGGATTTAGCTCATTGGCTTAAGTGCCTACCTTCTAAGCATGCAGTCATGAGTTCAATTCCCAGTACCAATAAAAATCAAATAAAATTTTAAAAAGATATCACATTAGTTCCTGTGCCTACCATTGTTTCTTTTCTTTCCTTTTTTTCTTTCTGGACAGGGTCTCACTATGTAGGTCAGGGTGGCCTTGAACCCACTATGTAGTTCAAGCTGGCCTTGACTTCACATAGATCCAAGTGCTGGGATTAGAGGCACCTTTCTTCTTTCCAAAGCATATCCTTTGGTAAAGGCTTACACCATCTTGCCTAGAATTCTTGTTTTGTGTATGTATCATGTAGTAGAGTTTTGTTCAAAGGAAATGAACTGATCTGTAAAAACTAGTCAGGTTAAAGATGGCACCACAGAAGCAGGTGCTGGGTAACTCAGCCTACAGTGTTTAAGCTGGTGCAGCCCTTATGGCCAAGGCCTTTCATTCTCAGTTCTTGTGCCTCCTGCAGACAAGGCTGAGATACAACTCTCAGCAGTGGATGAGCAGACCCAAGGTGTGGAGGAGGTACAGCAGCAGTTATGCAGCTTGTAATGTTGCTCAGTTCTCAGAGGGGACCAAGAGCATCCTGATCTGAACCCTCATCTATGTTTGATGCTCTTGTTGTATAAATCAGCCTCGTGTTCTGACTAACCTCTGCATCACAGAGAACACCATCCTTGTGGAGCTGCACCAGAGAGCCCCATGCACAGACATTGGTATGTGACCGTGGTCACCATGTGCCTGGCACTGAGAAGATGCAGTGAACAAGGAGAGCACAGGAAGATCTGGGCAGATGGAACAAGTGAGCCAGGGAAAGGTGGGAGACTTGCCCATGGCTGGCTGGAGAGGCTGGGCAGGGTTCAAGGAGGGGTCAGCCAGGGCTGAGCTTGATGGGGCTCCTGGCCGCCCTCCACATGGCTTGCTCTGCCTGGTCTTTGCCCTCAGTTCCCCTTGCTGTACGGCCCTTCATTTTTGATGGTCAGAAGCTTGCCTGGTATGGCCTAATGACCAGGCAAGCTAAAGGCTGAAAAGAAGAAGCACCAGCATGACACTGGTTTTCAACCAGTATTTGAAAAATGAAGTTGAGTCATTCTGCTTCTGCTGTTTATCACCCTGGACATTCAGAGAAGAACAAGTTTTTACTTCCAGATGAGAGAAGGTTTGTTCCAGGCCCTCTGAACATTTTCAAGATGGCCCTATAAGACAGAGATCTTCATTTCCCTTTGTGCAGAGATCCAAGGATCCAAGTGTACAAGCTTAAGTAAGGCTGCAGAAGAATAAATATTCATTTAATGTCCTTTGTTGGCCAAGCCACCTGACAAGCATTTCACATACTGTGCTGTTCCTCGGCCGCCCTGGGCACAGCTCTGGAGAAGCTGAGAGGAGCTGTGTAACCTTGGGAATCAGTACACAGTACCTCCCAGGGTAGGCTCTCTGCCCATTCTGTCGTAGGGGCAGCTAGGGTTATGTTGCTGAACTTCTTCAAACTGTATGTGTTACATACCTTCACGTCTCATGGGGGCAGTAAACACTGACCCATTGTTCTGGGTTGGAGTCATTGATCCTCAAATGATCCCAGCAAACCAGTTACATTCCTATATCTATAAGGAGCCTCAGAAGATTTCTAAGTCTGCTGGTTTCCACAATCTTCTTGAACACCAAAGGATTGTGCAGAGTCCTTGGTTGGGGGAGGGACACTGGGCAGGTGGAACCAGGGCAGCTGTTTGTCATGTGAGTTACGTACTGGTCAGTTGCTCTAGCTTTTTTGTATGTTGGAGGATGAGTTATAATTTCACTTGACAAAAGTGTTTTTTAAATGACCAAGGTTAGAACCCATAACTTCTGGTTCTCAGTCTGGTATTTTCATTACACTATACTTACTAAAAGAAGAAACTGAAATATGATACATTTTAGAAAGATTAGCATTTTAAACATTAATTTTGGGCCACATGTGGTGCTGTAATCCCAGCACTCAGGAGGTTGAGGCAGGAAGATTTCTGTGAGTTTGAGGCCAGCTTGGGCTACAAAGTGAGTTTAAGGCCAGCCTGAACTGCATAGCAAAACCCTGTCTCAAAAGAAAGAAGAATCAGTTTTGTACCTTCTAGTGAAGGAAAAATTCATGTAGTTTATACTTCATTACTATCCCAGACCCCTAAGAGCAGAAATTTCACTATCCAAGATGTTACTATACAGCCTTAGACAGCACAGTCTGGTCAATCTTTCATGCTTTCCATCTACACTGTCCAGTAGGATAGTATAACAGGGGAACTGTTTATTTTAAATTTTATTTAAATTTAAATGTGAACAGCCATGTGTTGCTGGCAGCTACCATTTGGGACAGTGGAACCTTTGAGAGTAGAACAGAGATTGACTGGCAGTCCCTGGCTGCTTGACATCAGACTTGTCCAGAGAACTTGTCAGTAGTACAGTCTGGTGCCAGGGCACAGTGGTGCATGCCTATAATCCCAGCTACTTGAGAGGCTGAAACAGGAGGATCACAATTTAGTGAGACTTAGTGGGCAACTTAGTGAGACCCTAGCTCAAAAATAGGGGATAGGGGTTAGCTCCTAGGAAGAATCCTTGCCTAACATGTGTGAGGCCCTGGGTTCAGTCCCCAGCACCATTAAAAAGAAAACAAGGCTCTTGTCCTAGTGACAGTGACTGACTCAGCAGGTCTAGGATGAGCACATTTTGAGAACTCATGGCCATCTAACTACTCTGGTTGGTGGCTGTAACATTAGAGAGCTCACTCTTCCAATGCAAAGGAGGTGCTTGCCTGGCGCTGACCTTCTAGGGCATCTGGAGCCACCTGCTGGGAAGCAGCAGCCCCTCAAGAACCTGAGGAATGCCACACGCTCTTCCCCAGGAAAGCACAGATCACAGGTCCTTTTGGGGCTCCAGACCTCCCTCAAAGCCAGATGAAGCGCTCCTCTTACACATATAGCCCAGAGTTGATCTGGTGCTGCCCCAGACTCCCAGGGTCATCAAGGCACATGGGAGATCAGGCCATAAAGAATGATGAACAAACTCCACTCTTTCCCTTCCCTGCTTTTATAACATGTGATGTGGCTGTTGTGACTACTCACACCCTCATCTCCAGTGTGATACAGAGCAGGGTGTGAGGGTGCTGGAGGCCACAGTGGGGTGGGGAGAATGTCTAGGCTGCATAATGGGGTGGAATCTGCTTGCCAGAACTAGCTCTCACATAGACCCCACTCTTCACATGCTGTAGGAGGAAGTAAGGGCAGAGCCTTCTGATAAAACCAGGGCTGCGAGGGCCACCTGGAGTTAATATGGGCCACAGGGAGTGAGGGATGGCAGGGACCAGGCCTCTGTGTGTGCACAGAGAGCTATCACTGGGCCAGGTGTCCAAGAACAGCCTCCTGAACTTGGAGGCTGTTGTGCGGAGCTGAGTCATGATCATGTGGCACAGGAAAGCAGCCACAGAAGCTTTGCTGCTCCCAGCCAGTGACTCGGTGCCTTGGGAGGTGAGGGTTAGCGTGTTCCCTGTGCCCTTCAGAAATCTAGCTGGCATCTGCTGGGACAGCTTCTCCATAGCCTCCTGTGTCCTTGTGACAGGCTATAGCTGAGTCATGAGGGACAGCCATGGCCATGCCTCAGCTCTTCCATGGAGAACGGTCTGCTGCCAACTAGCCACTGAGGCAAGAGGGCAGCTCTTGGAGGAGCTCCGCTCAATATGAGCTTTCCAGAACACAGGCTGCTAGAGGCAAACACACCAAGCCTGCACAAGCAGGGGCCCCAGGAGCCTCACCTTGCTGTCTGCTCAGCTCCTTCTTCATCCTTGGTCTCTGAAGGTCATAGAAAGTACTCTTGATCATTTGCTTCCCTCCTGCAGCCAACATTGACTGTCCTGAGGGTGCTGCAGTGGATAGGGCTCTTTGCCCTCAGGAGCCTCTGACTGAGAAGGATTGTGAGCTTCCCAGAAGGCATGGGGAGTGGGCGCACAGTGCTTAGAGCCTGGCCCCACTTTGTCCCTTATGACCTTTGGAGAGTCTGTACTTAATGAGGCCCCAGTTCTTCCCGTGAAAATGAGTGGATTTGAAGTTTGCTCGGGAGGGCCAGGTTGGTTCCTAAGACACATTGCCCCTGGTAAAGAAACTGAAAAAGGGAGGGTCTGCTCTCTGCCTTTGTGGGTTCTCTAGCTGGAGAAAGGGCTGGGGAGTACAGGACATGGAAAACCTATCACAAGAAAAACAGCCTACCAGGCATGGTGGCACGTTCCTATAATCCCAGCACTTGGGAGGCTGAAGCAGGAGGATCACTGTGTGTTCGGAACCATCCTGGGCTACATAAGTGAGTTCAAGGCCAGCCTCTACTACATAGTGAGACCTAGTCTCGAAACAACCAAAAAAAGAAAAACAGCCTGCATTGGAAGCATTCGCCTGCCTTTTGGTCTGGGTCCTGTGCTCTCAGTAACTACTTTGATAATAATGATACAAAGAATATTAACTATTATTATTCTCCTATTTTGCTATGAAATTTGGAGCTTTTTTAATTTAAAAAAAGAATTGCTTCTTAGATTTGTTCAGATGATCAAGTAAGATGAGGGTGCCTGCCATTCAGCTGCTCAGTGTCTGGCCCCAGAGCCAGGCATCTCTGCTAGGCCGGGGATTTAGCTCAGCAGTGTAAGCAGCTGCCTGGTGAGTGTAACATCGTGAGTTCGATCCCCGATACCAAAAAAAAAAAAGACCAACCTGCTATTGGAAGCAGTTGTTAAAAAACTTGACTGTAGGGCCGGGGATTTAGCTCAGTGGCTTAAGCACCTGCCTGGCAAGCTCGAGGTCATGAATTCGATCCCCAGTACCAAAAAAAAAAAAAAAAAAAAAAACTTGACTGTGTTTGGTGCCACCTAACAGGTTCTTTGTTTGTTTGTTTTGTTTTTTCCACCTAAACGTTTTATACCCCAGAGGGACCCTGCCCTTTAAAAAGGTTTTCATGTGCTAACACTAGGGTTGCTGTTCTGCTGCTGTTTTTCATGACAGTTCCCATCTACATGTGGGGACAGATTGTTGGCCATGCAGGGTCGCTGTCAGTTTGAGAAAGCCCAGTGCTGGTCTAGAGACAACTCAGAGATGGTTTTGTCTTTTGTCCTCAGATGTCTAGAGGTACTGTTGGTATTAAGCCTTTCAGTGTAGACACCACTACTAACACTGCCTGAAAAAAAGCTGTTACTAGCTGGGTATATGATGGTGCACAGTATAAGCTAAGGTTGGAGAATCAAAAATTTGAGCCCAGCTTGGGCAATTTCGTGACTTAGTAAGGCTCTGTCTCAGAAATATTTGTTAAAAAGGGATGGGGGGGCGGGTATTAGCACCATATGAAGACTCTAAGTTCAGTGCCCAGTGCCAAAAAATTTTAAAAATTAAAATAAGGATGGAACGAAAAGAAAAACATTACCTAGAAGTTTTCAGCAAATGAGTTTAGACATTAAAGGAAGAAGCGTGTTGGTTGTTTCTGGAGTGTTGCAAGCAGATGCACCTTGAGGAAGGACCCAAGTGGGGAGCACCGTTTGCAGGCTGAGCATTAGACTGCGTTAGACGCACACGCAGTTGTACAGTGGGTGACAGTGTTATGATCAGTGATAGGCCTTATATATTTACTTATATGCCAGTGACCCCATAAGGTCACATTGCTGTCTTGGTTTGTGTAAGCACACTCTGTAATATTCACACAATGATGAAATTGCCTGACAGTGTATTTCTTGTGAAGTGATGTGTGATGGTACATGCGGCGGTAGGGGGGTCTGCCTTCTGCAGGGAGACAGACCAAACCTGAGCCTCTCCCCTTGGAGAAAGGCCTTTGTGAACAGTGTAGATGTGTCTCCTGTGAAGGCAGCTCATGTGTGGTTGATGAGGTGAGAGTTTTGGAAGATGGGATTCACCACCTGTCCTGGTCTGCCAGGCAACAGCAAAAGTTTCAGCCATTGTCAAGGCAAGAAACAGCCAGCCTAGTGTTCATGTCCCCGTTTGGCCCCATGCCTATGGGGTGTCTGTGTGTGTAGTGTGGTTGGTGCAGGGCTCTACACAAGATGTGTGTGTCTGGTGAGAGGCTGCTCCTGTATACTGTCTGTACATGCAGCAGAGTGGCCAAGACCTTCGGCCCCCACATCCTCTTCCAGCCTGAGCCTGGCCTGTGGCTTTGTCACTGCTAGGCATAGGAGTGACCTGCTCTATGTCTGTTCCCAGAGAAGCGTGAGCCTAGGAGATGGCAGTGATGGAAGTGGCCTGCCCGGGCGGCCCTGCCTCACCGGTTGAGCAGCAGAAAGAGCTCGCCAAGACCAAGGAGAAGCCCCAGGTGCTGGGGAAGAAGCAGAGTTGTGTGCAGCTGGAGGCTGTGGGCAAGAGCCCTGTGTTCTGCGGAAAATGGGGCATCCTGAACGACGTGATCACCAAAGGCACAGCCAAGGAGGGCTCCGACAGCGGGCCAGCTGCCATCTCCATTATCGCCCAGGCAGAATGTAAGCACTGGGGCGCTGTGGGTCAGCCTTCAGTCTCTTAGCACAGAAGTCAAGGTGACTCTCTAAGAGTCTCATAAGACATAGATAGCTGAGGCAGGAAGATCACAATTTTGAGCACAGCCTGGGCAACTTAGCACCCAACTTAGTGAGACCTTGTTTCAAATAAAAAATTAAAAGGGCAGGGGATGTAACAATGGTAGAGAGCCCCTGGTTTCAATCTCCAGAACCACCAAACAAAAAGAATTGAGGGTCTAAGCTCAGGACTAGTGTGCAGTGGGTGCTGTGTCCAGGATGGACATTGGAAGGTGTGGCAGATAGGCCATGCCCATGGTGACCTGAGAAGGGGAGACACTGCGAGGCAGCAGGGCAGGGGCTCCAAAAGTTGCCAGGCAGGCGCTTCAACAGCCAACCAGTGGGCTACCCCAGAGCAGCAGCACCCTGTGCCCAAACTACAGAAATAGTGGGGATGACAGAGCTCCCAGGAGGACAGAGAGGGCCAGATCCCCTCTCCCTCACACATAACCAGTGGAGATGTACCCCAACATCCACACCGCCTCTGGTGGCTGCTGCAGAGAGCTGAGGGTTGGGCAGTGAGGCAGCAGGTGCCTGAGTTTGCATGTGACTGTGAGCTCCATGCACGGGCTACTGTCGCCCAAACTGACTGATAGACAGCTTCTGGGCAGCCTGGCTCCTGAGATGTCACAGGAAGTAAAGGGGGCATCCCATCGTGCAGATGTCCTCTCTGCACACATTAAGCTGGAGGAGGTGCGCTCCCAGCAGAGTCCTAAGACTTTTATACCTTCCTGCTGACCCAGCCCCTTTGCCTTCAAGGTGAGAACAGCCAGGAGTTCAGCCCCACCTTTTCAGGAGGAGTCTTCATCGCAGGCTCAAAGCAGTACAGGTAAGCAAGTCAGGGTGGGAGGAGGGTTCCACTCCTGGTGGCCGCCAGCTTTCCCAGGCAGGGAAACCTTTTAGAAGCTCATAGCTCATGGAGCTGCATGACAAGCTACTGTCATTCTTCCCAAGTTCCTGATGCAGCCTAGTTTCCATCCACATGGAGGGCACCAGGAGTGGCAGTGTCTCTTGCTGATGTGCAGCCACTAGTACAGGCCCAGAGGGCCACTTCTGGTGTTGTCTGCAAGAGGCACACAACTAGGCAGAGGGCAGCAACCCAACCTGTGTGTCTCCCACCCCAGAAATGACTTTTGTCAATGGAGAACTCAACCCAGAAGCAGTCTCCCCTCTACCTCTAGGCAGACTCTTACAAGTGGAAACTGGACACCGTGGCTCAGGCCTGTAGTCCTGGCATTCTGACAGGCTGAGGCAGAAGGGTCAAAGTTTGAGCCCAGCTTGGGCAACTTAGTAACTTAGCAAGACTCTGTCTCAAAATAAAAAAGAATGGAGGTGCAGCTCAGTGCAAAGGCCCTGGTTCAATTCCTGGTACCACAAAAAAAGGGGAGAGGGAGGTCTGGGGAGGCTTTGCCATGGAAATAGGAAAGGCTCAGTACTTGGTCAAATTTTTCACATTGCCTCTGTGGCCAAAGAAGGGGTTTTTCTGATGAGCCCATTCTGAGCTGAGCTGCTAAGAAGCCCGCAGGCCTCAGTGGTCCCAGGTGGGGCAGAGGTGCTGCCTCCTTTGTGGAGCAGAGGGCAAGGCTGGGGGCTGAGCTATGGTCTCCACAGCTGCTTTACTGCAGCCCTTTCAGGGTTCTCCTGTGGCCAGTTCCTCAGTCTCTGGCCAGAGAGAGGCAGATAACCCTGGCGTGGGCAGACTGTTCATACTGGCTCTGCATTCCTGCAACAACCGAGAGCTCCAGGACCCCACAGCGAAGAAGATGCAGAAATAGACTCAGTCTTGTCCATGACAGCCAAGGACAGTCATCCAGCAAGGACAGCCGTCCAGAGCAGCCCCCGGCGAGCAACTGCCCCAGGAACACTGAGCCCCAGCCCCTGCCCATGGAGACAGGCACTGAGTCAGGGCCTCCTATGCCTGGCAAAAATGCTGCACTCATTTTGTAAATGAGAAAGCTGGTGCCCTTGGGATGTACAAACTGTGCAGGCCCACATGAGTACAGTCATGTGCCGTATAGTGACCTCTTGGTCAGCAGTATGCCATGTGTCCAACAGTGGTCCCATGAGACAGTATTCCCTAGTGACACTGCATAGGGCTGGGGATTTAGCTCAGTGGTGTAAGTGCCTGCCTGGCAAGCATGAAGTCATGAGTTCAATCCCCGGTACCAAAAAAAAAAAAAAAAAAGGAAGTTTGCCTAGTGACACTGCACTATTCCTGCTCGAGTATGAGTGCTCTGCCAGTCACACAACAGGATCACCTAGCATTGGCTTCCTCAGGTGAACCCCTGTTCAATGATGCACACCTGTAGTAACAAAGCTGGGTTGATACTCCCATCTGCCTCCCCTCAGACACAGTGATCTGTCTAAGCCTCTGTCTTCCTGCCTGCTGAGCTCACAAGGTGGACCTGTCCCCCTTTTGACAGCCAGTCAGAGAGTCTTGATCAAATCCCCAACAATGTGGCCCACGCAACTGAAGGCAAGATGGCCCCTGTCTGTCAGAAGGGAAAGCATCGCAGCAAAGCCCGAAAGAAACGGAGGAAGAAGAGTGTGAAGTCCCTGGTGCAGGCTGGAGTGGCCTTGACCAAGCCCCTGCCCAGAACCCCTGAACAGGAGAGCTGTGCAGTCCCAGTGCAGGTGAGACCCACAACCCTGGCCAGGCTGCCACTCTTGGACCGGTGTGTCCTAACACCGTGTTTCCCCACAGGAGGATGAGCGCCCACTAGGCGCTCTGTATATCAGAAACGTCCCCCAGTTCGCCAAGCCTCTGAAGGAACCAGGTCCCAGCCACCTCTGCCTTAAGAAACTTGATGAGGGCCTGCGACCAGTGCTGCCACGATCGGAACTCCACAAACTGATCAGCCCCTTGCAATGTCTAAACCATGTGTGGAAACAGCATCATCCCCGGGACATGGGCCCCCTACCCCGTTTCACCCACCCCTTCCCCTACAGCAGACTGCCGCATCCCTTCCCCTTCCACCCACTCCAGCCCTGGAAACCACATCCCTTGGACTCCTTCATCCTGAGCAAATTGGCCTGTGCAGATGGCCAGCAGCCCCTACCCAGCCCAACCCTCAGCAAACCAGTCTGTGTGGACAGTCAGAAGCCACTGCCCAGCCCACCCCACAAACCCAGCTGCCCAGCTCCTGCCCAAGAGAAGTGTTCTGTAGAGGAGTACCTGGTGCATGCCCTTCGTGGCAGTGTGAGCTCAGGCCAGGCCCACAGCCTGGCTACCCTGGCCAAGACCTGGTCAACAGAGCGCTTCAGGCCCCAGAGGCCCAGCCCTGAAACTGAGGACAATGAAGGGGTGCTGCTTACTGAGGTAAGAAATCTCTTAGGCTCCTACCCTTGTATGTTCACCACTAACAGCTAGGCCAGGAACCACAGTAGGGCAAACAATGTGTCACTCCAAGCCAACAGGCCTTGGGGTGGCGCTCTTCCTGTCAGCCATGCCTGTGGCAACAATCCACCAAGGGTCCATCAGGACTGTTAGTCAACTTCCATCACTGTGGCAAGAATACCTGAACTTGCAAGGAAGGTTGGTTTCCCCTAGCTTACACAGTCAGCAGTCTCAGCCCTTGGTCCTTGACCTTGTTGCCTTGGGCCTGAGGTGGCACCACACATCATGGTAGGAGCTCCTGGCGGAAGAAGCTGGACAGCTCACAGTGGGAGAAAAAGAGGACAAGGCCGCCCCGTGCCCTTTCTCCTCCAGACCACAGCCCTGGGACCCAGCTTCCTCCCACTCAGCGCACCTCAAAAGGGTCCACCACCCCCAGCAGCGCCACAGGCTCCAGCCAGGCCCCTCAGCACACAGGCCCTGGGGACATCCAAGACCCAGCCACCAAGGGGTTGGTACCATTGTGTCCCTGCCTACAGCCTTCCTAGCTGCTCCCATTCTCACTTCCTCTGGTCGGTCACCCCACTGTGGCTGAGTTGTGTGTGTTGTGGGAATAACATCCATTCTGGAAAACAGGAAGCTTTTTGGGCTGAGGGAAGATGACAGTTTTGCCATCTTGCTACCTTTTTCCCTCCAGTTCTTGCCCTAGATAAGATTTTATTCAGCTTTACTTTCTAGGTGTTTTCTTTTGTTTTTGTTTTGTTTTTTGTTTTTTTGAGACAGGGTCTTGCTATGTAGTTCAGACTGGTCTTAAATTCACTGTGTGGCCCAGGCTGGCCTCACAACGACCCTTCTGCCTCAGCCTCCTGAGTGCTAGGATTATAGACGTGTAGCCCATGCCATTGTCCATTCCCTTCTAATTGCTTTCCTGTGACTGTCCTCTTTATCATTACTGCCTTCTGACTTCTGGTAGTTCCAGAAGCTATCCATCATGAGAGTTGTTGGCAGTTCCATTTCCATCCCAGTCAAAAACCCAAGGGGCTTTTTGTCACTAAGTGCAGCCTGTAGGCCCTGCGCACTCTCTGGTCCCTCTCCAGCACACCACGCAGAGCCCTGCCTCAGCCTGACAGTCCTGAAAGGACCACCAGCTGCTAACCTGGCCTCATTCACTGTCGCCCCCAGACCCAGGCTTGCCTGGCCACTGACACTACCTCTCTCTGCCAC
>PVJX010002400.1:84361-130138 GCA_004027295.1 Dolichotis patagonum
TAAGCCTGCCTGGCAAGCACAAGGAGTTCGATTCCTGGTACCAAAAAAAAAAAAAAAAAAACAGCCCTGCCAGGTGTGGTGGTACATACCTGTAATCCCAGCACTCAAGAGGCAGAGGCAAGAGGATTGTTGCAAGTTAGAGATCATCCTGGGCTACAAATTGAGTTCAAGGCCTGCCTGAACTGCATAGCAATCCAGTCTCAAAAAAAAGAAGAAGAAGAAAAAAAAAAAACTAATAACCCTGGAATGGCTGTGGCTCTGAGTCGGCTGGAGTGCAGGGGAGCGTGTAGTCACGTGCCAGTGCTCCCCTCATGGTGCGTGTGCGTGCGTGTGCACCCAGCTTCAGGGTCTGCCCTGTAAAACTCACTCTGCCATCACCCTCAGGCTACTTAGTGGGGCACCCTGCACCTGGACCCACAATAGTTAGAGGACAGATGCCAGGAGCTGGGAGAAGCTGAATTCAAACCCTGCCTCCAGGTGGTACAAGGAAAAGTGGCTAAGGTTTCAGACCCAGGCTCATCTGTCTGACCTAGTGTGTGGCCTTGAGCCACTCTTGTGGCAGAGGAGGAGGAAAGAAGAACACCTGGTCCTGGCTGCGGCAGTGGCAGACCCTCCCCTCTTCTTCCCTTCCTTGATGATTTTCCCAGAGCCAGGGGTTCACGGTTGCTGCAGGTCTGAAAATGAAAGTGTCAGCCCTGCTGCTGCAGCTCCTCCTTCTCCAACCCAGCTCTGTGATTGGAAGCCAGCCCATTCTCGACACTCCAGGAGCATTTTCATGCCTGATTGTCTTGGCCCACAGACACAGTGAATAAACTCAGAGACATTGTTTCAGGTGCCTTATGTCAGAGACACTGATCCCCAAAAGGAGTCAGAGATCAAGTTGCCAGTTCACACAGGCCCAGCATGTCAGCTCAGTGTGAGTCAGCCTCTCCTACTGTGCATGGCCAGGCCCTTGGGCTTCACAGGGTTGAACCGTAGGGTGATAGGATGATGGGGTGGCCTGTGTGTTATCCAGACTTCACACAGACTGCATCAAATGACAGCACCACTTTCCCACACCCAGTGGCTGAAGACCCACCAAGTTCTTGTCAGCATAGATCAGCCTGACCCCTTCCCGCTGCAGTTCCCCTCTCCAACCACAGGGAAAGGCTCATCTGTCCCTGCTGGGAGGGTTGAGGGTATGCAGTGTCCTGGCATCAGGTTCCCAATACTAGAGCTTAGTCATTGGCTCACAGCTGTGCCTCTGCTGTCTCAGGCAATGAGGTAAACAATCTCAATGCAATGAGCAGGACACACACTCCATTCCCATCCCTATGCCTAGCTGGAAAGGTCCACACAGGGACGGACTTCCCAGCACCAGCTGTCCACGCATACAGCTCCGCCTCATTCCTCCAGGAGCATTGGCAGAGCAGAGAATCCTATCAGCTTTTCAGCTGGAAGACCCCAAGATAAAGACTTCCATGATGGAGCACTCACCAAGCTCCAGTGAGGCCCTGGGACCAGCAGCCAGGCTCCCTCTGCTCCAGAGCAGGCCTGAGCCCCTCCAGTGTGGGGCCACAGAGGTCAGGTGACACTGGGTGCTGATGCCCAAAACTCCTCAGTCTTCGTTCCAGAGCACCCTTGGCCTGGGTCACTTGCTGACTGCCCAAAGGACCAGAGTGGAAGGCAGATGGGTTTGGGGGGGTTTTTAAAGGCTCTCTCTGATCTTAACTCATAATTGCAAACAAATACAAGTTCAAGTCAAATAATACTCAACAAAAACAAGCCTCTCCTGTGTCCAATCCCATTCTCAGAGATAAATGGCATTTGACTTAAATCTTTTTTAGACCTTAAACCTTTTTAGACCTTAAATCTTTTTAGACCTTTTAGACGTACAGATACGGTTTTTATAAAAAATGACTCTAGAGATCATTTTGTACCATGATTTTTTATGTGATGTGTATCATAGAAGAGTTCCTTAACAGTTCAAACACAATCCTTGAGCCAACAGCCAGCATGGATGTCTTCATCCCTGTCCCTGGGGAGATTCATAGAGCCCCTGGGTTGTGGAACCTGATTATATGCATGGCAAGTATAGGGACACACACTTTTGTGTGATTCCCACATCACTGTGCAGATTCTCAAAGGGACTTGTGGTCAGAAGAGGGTTAAGAACTGCTCATTTGGGCCGGGGATATAGCTCAGTGGCACAAGTGCCTGCCTGGCAAGTGTGAAGTCATAAATCCCTGGTTCAAAAAAATAAAATTTAAAAAAAAAAACCTGCTCATTTTAGGGTGTCTGACACAAGCATGGGGTCCTGGGATCCAGGATACTGTGGCCTTGGCCAAGTCAAACCCGCAGTCACCCAGCACCTGCTCTGTGCAGGTCTGGGGATACAGCTGGATCCCACAGGCCTGAGCTGAAGGAACTGGGCTTGTAACAGGGTAGACTTACACAGCTCAAAGGTGGAGTTGTGTAAACATGTCAGCCCTGGATATGTTTAAGACGAAAACGAAACAAGGGCTGGGGACCACCAACCATGGGTCCCAAAGGGGGCCATCTAGGCCTGTGTTAGTCACTTTCCTGTAATATATGTTCCTGGACTCTTCAACTGATACAATTGCTTATATCACATTTTTTGCCAATGGAATATAGCCTATAACAATCGAAAAGAAAAAAAGAGGGAATTTCAAGGAGAGAGTAGTTCCAACACACACGTGCAGGCAGATAGAATTGGGGAAGTAGCTTGTGGATCTTCCAATGGACCAAATACTGTCCTCACATGCACCGGGGATACTCCTGCATGTGTGTACACACACCCACAAGTGTTGACTAAGCCTGAAAGTCCTTCTGAGGGCACAGTAGTGGGCAGCTCTGGAATCCAGCCTCCCCAGCCCGAAACCCAATATGACACTGCATTCTTAGTGACCTTGGGCAAATTAACATCCAGCCTTCACTTCCTTGTCTGAAATGATACTGATGAAACTACCCCATAGACTGTCAAGCTGAAGCTTAGAAAATGTCCAAACAGTGCCTGGCCTGTGTTAGTGGGCCTTAAATGCCAGTTCCTATCAGCACACCTATCCCAATCCAGGCCCCGCTCCAGGCACAAAGACCCTGAAGGCCAGGTCTGCCATCTCCCCAACTCTTCAGCACCCTCCTCCTGCTTCCCTGGGCTCACCCAGACTCTTGACACCCTGTTTGAGGTTTCCCGGGCTGGTCTGTCCTCATCAGCCTAGATGCTGGGACTGTCTTAGTGTTGCCGAGACACAGATCTCTGTGATGTTAAAACAGTCTCTCGTACTGTCTTGGTTCCCAGCCCTTAGTGTCTGAATTTTTCATGGCACCTCAGATCAAACCAAGTCTCTAGCAGTTCCATTTATTTAAACAGACCAAGCAGTGTCTTTATTCTGAAATTTATCACCCATTTAAAAAGACATGTAAGTTGAAAGAAAAATTCTCCTTCCATTCTTAAATAGCCAAAGTGCTGACAGGACACAGGTACAGCTTCTCAAGCCTTGAAATCAGACCAAACAATGCCACCTTCACTTGCTGTTCCATATTGCCCCAAAGCAATGTCACAGCTTCCTAAAGATGTCCCATCTAGTTAGCATAGTGTAACTGGCACTAGAACTAAACACTGTCACGCAGGAGGTTGATACTGTCTGCAGCTGAGGTCAAGCTGGTTTCTTTCCCATGCAGAATTATCCTGCAGGATGCTAGAGTGCTTCACATTAAAGACAATGGCAGTGCAGATGCTGTTGGTGAATTAGTCCTATCAGTTCAGTGCCTTTGAGAATTGGAAGCAGATTAAAGTCAAAGTTCTTTTAGTTGGTTAAATAAACCGGATATTCTCTAAGTAACCAGAAAGAGACATTTTCTACTAATATGCAAAAGTCCAAAAGCTTCTCATCAGAGCAAACTGAATGCCAGGCCCTGACACGTGTCTTGCAATTGGCTCTGTTGTGCCCACTGGCTAGCAGGATGTCAGCTGTGCTGTGGCAGATGCTACTGTCGCCACCATTCACATGTGGCAACGTATTGAAAGCAACATACACAACCTTATTTTAAAGGCCAAGCCAGGATCTAAGCCCAGGATGCCTGCATCCAAGGCCTGCTTCCCTCACCACTCCATGCTGCTGGCCTTTGCGAAAAGCAACAGATGTCCCTAGCCTGCCAGTCCATGGCACAGGCAACCCAGGCAAAACCTCCCCCAGATGCTGGGGAAACAGCTACAGAAGGAGTAAAAATAAACTCAGGACGTTTTAGTCCTCTGGGAAAGAATTAATTTTAAGAATTAAGAAAAGTACTGAAGGGATGCTGAGGACCAGAGGCATCTGGCAGATGGGGAGAATCTGCTTCTAAGGAGATGTGAGTATTGATCTGCACAGTGCACCCTAGGATAGAGAAGGAGGTCCTGTACTGGGCACCTGAGTCAGGCAGCAGCATGCCAGGAGGCTGTGAGGATTATGGCTTATATGACTGCGTCTCAAGTAGGGACACTGCCCCTGGCACCAAGCGTTGTCCCTGAGGCCAGCAGCCCAGGGCTCCATGCAGCCTGAGCCTTATCCCAGGAGCATCCCAGCTCTGCTATGGAGTTCTGAGGTCCTGATAGTGTGGTCGGCACCCAACTGACCCCTTACCCTGGCTCAAGCCACCTCTGGGCCCTTTCAGGTACGGGTCGAGGTGTTTCGGGCAGAAGAGCTGATGGCATGTGCAGGACTAAGCTCACCCCAAATCGTCCCTCTGTATGGCGCAGTGAGGGAAGGGCCTTGGATCAACATCTTCATGGAGCTGCTAGAAGGTAAAGTGTCAGTGGCACTCATTCTCCCTCACAGTTTTGCCAAGGTTTACTTGATTTCCTTTGCTTGCCCTCAGCTTGCATGGCAGCTGGGAAGGCCCCACGTGCAGTCTGCCTGTGTCTCCTAGGTGGCTCCCTGGGTCAGCTCATAAAGCAGAAGGGCTGTCTGCCAGAGGACCGGGCCCTTTTCTACCTGGGCCAGGCATTAGAGGGGCTGGAGTACCTGCATGCACGAAGGGTTCTTCATGGAGACGTCAAAGGTGAGGCTCTGGTCCCTGTGGATCCTCTTTGCATCTTCCTATCTAATTAGTCTCCTGGTAGCAAGTCCTGATCAGGCTGCTGTGCCTGCAGGAAGGGAGTGGCATTCTCCAACTCTGCCTAGAACTGTGGTTTGACTGAACACGATGGGGTGGCAGAGCAGAGTGGTGGTGTAATATGTTGCTCCCGCACCCAGCCCTCCTACCCCACTTTTGTGACTGATAAAACACTGAAAGCAGCAGCTGTCTTATAGAATCAGCCAGGAAATTGGCTCACTAGAGGCCACCCTGAGCCAAAGTGGGCTAGGACCTATGTGATTCACCTGTTCCTTCCTCCTGTGTTGGGTGCCCGTCTGCAGCTGACAATGTGCTCCTGTCCACCGATGGGAACCGTGCAGCCCTCTGTGACTTTGGCCATGCTGTGTGCCTGCAACCCAGTGGCCTGGGGAAGTCCTTGCTCACAGGTAAAGCCCCACTGCCCTCCAGATGACAGCAGTGGCTCTCACTGGGCATCAGCTATGCCTTGTGTGCCTTTACTGTGGAGCTGGTGGCATGTGCACCTGACACCTGCAGATTCCAGCTGACAGCTGCCCAGGTCAGCAACAGGCCCTCAATGGGCGTAAACACAGTCATCGGCACCCCATTGCATTCTGTTTCCCAAAGCCCAGGCACTGTGGTGGTAAAGACCTTTTTAACTTCCATTATTCTGAATATTTAAACAATCTCTGACCATTGAATAATACAGTACAAAGTGGCATAAGAGGAGAAAAGAATTCTCACATTTCTCTTGCCCAACAAGTTAATCTTGACTAATTTATGTGATTCCATAGCTTTTTCCGTGCTTGATTCAGCCCATTATAACACAGCTTCATGTGTTTTTCTCATGTATAGCATTAAGCATAAAGTGGTCCCATTTTGACCACAGAAAAAGCAATCTTTTAGAAGTACAGACTGAGCATCCCTAACAGGAAAATCCAAAATACTCAAGTTTTTGAGCACTGGCATGATCCCATGAGTGAAAATTCCATACTCTCAGTTCATGAGAAGCAGCAGGCAGAACTCAGACACACTAAAAATACTGTAAAAATCATTGTGGGCTGTGTATAAATGTCCTGTGCATGGCTGTCCCCAGGGTATGTTGTTGTATACCTGGGAATATTGCACATGGAAAGAATTGGAACCCAGAGGACTTCTAGTCTTCAGCACTGAGACAAAGGAATGCAGCTGGGTCTGAAGTGCAGTGTGTTGTTAAGGGGTTGTGTTGCCAACCAGCTTGGACACCTGACTCCTACCTTACAATAGCTTTAGTGGGTTTTTTAGGGTTTTAGTACAAACCTAAGTTTTTCTACTCTTTTGAAGAAAGACTGACCAAAAACTGAAAACAAATCATTAGGAAAATTACATTGTTAATATCTGCTGTTACTCCTAGTCTTAGGCATAAAAGTTTTTGCTGCTAGTGTGTGGGGTTTTTTTTCCACACAACTAGTATTCCCAAAACATCACAGCAATAATTAGTCTTCCTCAGTCGAATTGTCAGTATCCAACCCATTCCATTTTAGGGCTAAGTCTGTGTTGCGGATGAAGTACGCTGTGCTCCTATTCCCGAGTGCCTGGCTGAGTGAGCACTGTGGGCTCAACTAGATTTCCTTTCTTGACTTGATGTGACATGAGTCCTTTGCAACCAGTCCAGGGACCACAGGGGCCGAGGGAATGGCCTCCCAGGCTCTTGCCTCCAGCTCACAGTGCTGTTTCCACCTCACCCTGGCCTTAGGTGACTCCATCCCTGGCACAGAGACCCACATGGCCCCTGAGGTAGTGCTGGGGAAGCCCTGCGACACCAAGGTGGATGTCTGGAGCAGCTGCTGCATGATGCTGCACATGCTCAATGGCTGCCACCCCTGGACCCAGTATTTCCGAGGGCCACTCTGCCTCAAGGTCAGTGCTGGTGCCCAGGACCACAGGATTGCAGTACCAGTGGATCTTGAGAGGGCTTGAGCCAGGGGAAGCCTGGTCATAAATGCGAGATCCTGATTAAAATGCCTACCACCCAAATCTTTCATGCCTGTGACCTGGCCCACCTCCACCTGTCTCCCGACCAGCTATGGAACATGGGCATCCTGCTGCCTGACTCCTTGTTCCCCTTTCAAGGAGGAGCCAAGCCCTAGCTCTAACCCAGACCCCTCTATCCCTTGTAGTAGACACCCACCAGTCCAGTGTCAGTGGGAGGGCAGAGCAAAAGGCTTAGTGCTGAGCAGGAGTCAGGTCCCAAATACTGTGTTTTGGCCCTCAGATCGCCCGTGAGCCTCCGCCCGTGAGGGAAATCCCAGCCTCCTGTGCCCCTCTCACCGCCCAGGCCATTCGAGAGGGGCTGATGAAGGAGCCCGCCCACCGTGCATCGGCTGGAGAGCTGCTGGGGAAGGTGTGCAGGGCTCTGCAGCAAGGTGAGCACCAGGCCAGCTACTCTTCAAGGGGCAGGGCAGGAGGAAGGCTCCCCAGCTGGGATATAGGGTACCCAGAGGTTGGAGGTGCTAGGACCATGCTAGTGGGAGGCACAGTGAAGGAGGCACAAACCCATTAAGGATCAGCATGCAGAATGAAGCCAGGCACCATTAGATACTCGAAGGAAAAATCAGAACCTTGGCGCAACAAGTACAGGTGGGGGTGGGAGCTGTCAGACCCCTGGGCACCGTGGAAGAGAGTGTGCCAGGCTGCAGACCTGGGGGCCCAGCCCTCCCACCGTGCACTGCAAAGGATCCTGGCTCTGAAGAGGGCTATGCACCCCTGCTGTGGGCTGGGGGGGAGCTGCAATCAGGTCCTTCTCCACAGGAGTAGAGGGAAATGGGGGCTAAGGGTGGGACACCACCAGCACCTAAAGCTGCTTGATGTTGGTAGAGCAGCAGGGACTAAGCTGAAGCCCCAGGGCTGAGGGAAAGGAGGAACCAACAGAAGGAGACCCAGAACACAATGTGCTGCTTTAAATTAAAAACCAATCAATGAAAATACACTGTACAAATGCAGTCAACCAAAAGTAATGCATGGAACACAATAGAAGGTACCCTGGGAGAGGACAAACAGTGGCCATAGGAGTGAAAGGGGAAGAAACAAACGGCACAGGAAAGACTGGGAAGGCGGCACAGCAGTGCTTGGGGGCGGGGACAGTACTGCAGAAACCTGGAGCCACCAGCAGGGGTGAAAGGTGCTGCGTGCAGTTCAGGGCTTCCTTTCTGCAGTGCTGGGATCCAGCCCAGGCTTTTGCACATTCGAGGCACGCTGCTGCCCCCAGCTACACTACAGCCCCAAGCCATCTGCAGCCCCCCCCCCAAGAGCACCCCCTGGAGTTGGCTCTGTAGCTTTGAATTTGCCCCTGACAGTACAAGGAAAGTGGGATAAAGACAGAAGACCACCACGCTGCATCGCACCGGTCCTGTGTTCCATGCCCCTGCACCCACCTCCCGCACACTGTCTTACAGTTGGAGGTCTGAGGAGCCCCTGGAGGGGAGAATACAAGGAGCCAAGATACCCGCTACGAGACCAACCCGCCTGCCCGCAGACCTCACCTGCACAGCAGCGGAAGTGCTCACCCCCATACGACACAGGCCCGGCCCCAACGGTTCAGCCTCCACTGCCGCCAGAGCCCCCAGAGCAGAGCGAGTCTCCTACTCTGAACTTGAGCCAGGAGGACCCTGTCCCCTGGGAACCCTTGCCTCTGTCCTCCCTGGACCTGGTTCCAGCTAGGAGCTCTAGCCCACCAGAGCGGAGAGCAACCCTCCCTGAGCTGGAGCTGCAGCAGCTGGAGATAGGTAAGGTGGCCAGTGGGGTCCCGCCTGAGCATCTGCTGGCCTGCGTTGGCCAGTTCCCCTCAGTCCTGCCTGCAGGTCAGCTCCCGCTGGGCCCACCATGTGGCGACCTCCTGCCAGCCTCTTAACTTACTCTTCTTGCTGCAGAATTATTTCTGAACAGCCTGTCCCAGCCTTTCTCTCTGGAGGAACAGGAGCAGATTCTCTCGTGTCTCAGCATCGACAGCCTCTCCCTGTCAGAGAGCAGTGAGGTGAGTTGCCGAGGAGAGCTGGGCACCTTGGTTCTGACCCTTGGCACAGGTTGGAAGATGGACCATGGGCGGGGTCCTCGCCAAAGAGGGCCGTGGGGAGGGGTCCTCACCAAGGGAGTTGTAATTCCTTAGAATAGGACCACACATCTGGAAGAGGAAGGGACTTAGCTGCTGGCATGAGGGGAGCTTCTCTGGCCCCTGTGGAAACAGGCTTTGCCCTCCACAGCCCAGGTGCACCTGTCCCTTCCCCCCTGAAAGATACAAGCCAGCAACAGTTCCTGAGCCTGAGCCTGCTCTGTTTCAGAACCCATCAAAGGCCTCTCAGAGCTCAAGGGACACCCTGAGCTCCGGTGTGCACTCATGGGGCAGCCAGGCAGAGGCTCGGAGTTCCAGCTGCAACGTAGTGCTGGCTTGGGGGCGGCCTGCTGACACCCCTAGCTACTTCAACGGTACAGCCCAGCAGCCCATGGCTGCCGTGTGGCCTGGGACTGGGGTCACAGAGGGTTTGTGTCTCCCTGGAGGGGGAGGGAAGGGAGGATACCTGGGGCCCAGAGGGTGAGGACCCTGTCCAGGGAGATGGTGGGGCAGCAAAGGACCACTGATTGTCTCAGTGGCTGCCAATGGTGTCCCTGGGCACCCCATGCTAGGGAGAAGAGCAGCTCTCCTGGCCCAGAGTTAATGTCTCCTAAGGAGGAAAGAAAGGAACAGGACCCCTGTGCCCCTGAGTAAAGTAAACCAGAAGTTGGCAGCAAGCTATGGAGGTGGAGGTGGAGATCAGAGGTGGAGGTCAGAGATGACGAAGACAGCTGTTTCTAAGCTGGGTGCATGGGGCTGTGCTGTGGCTTTGGTAGACAAGGGCTTCATGGGCTCACAGTTAGTTCCCAGCCTCCTTGGGCCAGTATGGTTCATGCCAGCAGCCCTTGGCCCAGGCCAAAGCTACTCCTTTGGAGAGCAATATCAAGAGTCTCTGTATTCGTTTCTTTTCTGCTGTACCGGGGCTGAAATTTCACATCCCAACAGCTGCCCCTGCTAGCAGCAGACAGTGCAGATCCCCAGGCTGCAGCCAGGAAGCCACATGTGTGTGAGGTTGAGCCACTCCAGCCTGGCTTTCACTTCACCACTTCCTCACAGCTAACCTGCTCCTCTGTAAGGAGACTCCCCACACAGGTCCAGGTCCCTCCTGGGCATGACAGCTGCTCTCCTGTCGCCTTGCCCACCTCTAGGTGTGAAAGTACAAATACAGTCTCTCAATGGCGAGCACCTGCACATCCGAGAGTTCCACCGGGTCAAAGTGGGAGACATCGCAACTGGCATCAGCAGCCAGGTGAGGCAGGTGCTTTCAGAACCCTGGAAATGCCACCCCGGGTGCAGACTGGCCTCCACTGCCCACTGTGGCCCAGTGCAAGACCAGCAAAACTGGGCTGGGATGGTCTTCAGGTCCTCCAGAGAGGAAGAAGCCTAGGGGCTGCCCATTGGAGGGAGGCGCCCCCTAGTGTGACAGGACCATGGCTTGATGCCACCCCTTGCAGCTGGGCCATCTCAATCCTTGGTTTGCTCCACCCCTAGATCCCAGCCACAGCCTTCAGCTTGGTGACTAAAGATGGGCAACCTGTTCGCTATGACATGGAGGTGCCAGACTCAGGCATTGATCTGCAGTGCATCCTGGCCCCTGACTGCAGCTTTACCTGGAACTGGAGGGTAAAGCATGGCCAGCTGGAGAACAGGCTGTAGCCCCGTCTGCCACTGCCACTTCACTGACAAAGCAGTGGCCTCCTTGGTGCCCAGTGCTGCCCCGAGACAGGCATAGCCTGTTTGGAGTCTGCTGTCCCCTAGGAACAAGTGAAATGTTTCTCTCCTAAGCCCTCGAGTCCAGCCTTCCGTGTGAAGAGAGAGAGGCAGGAGGACTCCTGTCTAGGAACAAGATAGAGAGGGGCAGACAGAAGTCCAGGGGCCCACGCCCAGGTCACACTGGACCAGGGCGGCAGTGCCCCCAGCCTTGGGTTCGTGGGAGCTCCCACCCCTGGCCTGGCCATGCTGACCATCACCCCCCTTTGGAATGGAGGAGAAAGGAGAAGATGCAGCCTGGGAAGGCCCCTTCGTAGAACTGCCACCTTCAGGACCTGCCACAGCGCAGGTCCTCAGTTAACCTGCCGTTTAGCCAGGGACCAGAGAAAGTGGCAGGGCAAGTAGTTCTCAGTCCCCAAGCTCAGCATGTGTCCTTTACTGCTGGCCACCACTGTTCCCCAGAGTGCTTGGCTCCTTGCACTCAGTTGCCTCATCTGTAAGTGCAGGGTGACAAGAATGGTTTACAGCTGGGGCGCAGTGGATGCTACAGAGTGGCAGGTACAGACACTCCTCACCACCCGAGTCCCCTCACATTGTGTCTTCCCCCCGCGTGGGGGCCCACTGCCAGCCACACTTTGCACTCTGATGACTTCAAAGCACTTTCCTGGCTGCCCACCAGCACGGTGGTGGCCCTGCGAGGCACCGAAGGCCAGGGTAGAGAGGACCACAGTCACCAATGTGCACATGTGACAGCCAGGCTCCTCCATCCTGGAGACCACGCCCTCACCTCTGCTCCAGGAAGTCGCTCAGCACTCGTGTAGCATTAAATCAACTGTGAATTAGAGGTGCCTGTGCCACACCAAGCCAAGGCGGCCTCTGCCTAGCTGTCTCCATGGAGCCGGTCTGCTCTGACTGAGGGTCAGCAGCCTTGGCTCTGCAGCCTGTGGGTTGCAGAGCAGAGAACCGTGAGGAATAAAACTGTTGATGAAAGTCTGCAACCCAGGCCTCTCTGTCTGGCCCGACCGATGGTGGGTCTTAAGGTCCCTGCGTGGGGACAGGGGCAGCCATTCCCAGGAGGACTGCAAGGCCTGTGGGCGTGGCCAAGATGGGATGCAGGCAGTGATCAGCTGCCCGCTGAGCAACTGGGCAGGGTCAGGTCGACCTTTGGGGAGTGGGCAGGACGGCGCGCCTCTTCTCCACAAGTGCACGCGCCCCACGCCCAGCCGCAGGTTCCTGGGGAGCAAGCCGTGGCCCTGTGCCCAGAGCACGTACAAATGCCCCTAGCGGTGGTAGCATCGCGGCTGGACGTCACAGACGCGGCAACCTCACAAACACCAGGGCCTTCAGCTTCACCAGCACCCCTGGCCGCGAGCCAAAGAGCACACTGGAGGCTGAGGGGCAGCAGCCACCAACCGGTGCCCTGACGACACAGCTTGGCCCTCATGGGGCACACAGGTGGAGGTGCGAGGGATGGGGTGGCGCAGGATCGGCGGGGTGGGGGGGAAGTGGCTCTGGCTGGGCCCCTCCCTGCGTTGGCCCCCTGTAGTGTCACCAGCACAGAGCGCAGAAGTGCGCGCCACACACGTGCTCGTCCCCAGCTAGATTCAGCGCGTTCTCGGGTCCCCTGCGCAAAAACAGTGGCTTGTGACCCGGAAGCAATTGGTGAATTGTCCCAAACTGCTTATTATCTTGGGAAGTCACTGCTAGCTGTGTTTATTGGTGCTTGGAGCTTTGAGCGGGAGAGCGTACTCATCTCTGTGCCTCGCGTTTTGCAAGTGGGTTTGAGCCTCAGTCGACGTCCCCCCTTCCCACATGGGTGCAGATCACCACTGAAATGGGATTTTGTTGGGACTATGTCTCTCAGAAGAACGTGAGCCAACATTAAATATGTGATACGCAGCAACCGCCAGAGAGCCTCGCACCCCTGCCCAATGTTCACAGGCATCTTAAACCATTTCTATACCCTTGAGCGCACACTGAAGCCAACTCTTGGATAAGCCAAGTCCAGACATAGGTTGGACAGCTGTGTTAGAAGAGGAGGCACAGGCTTTCAGGCGAGTAGGATATTGCTTTTCCAACTATAAGAAATACACAAAGACACCAAGGCACAAAACTGCCTTGAGCTCAGGCAGGGGAGCAGGATGCCACTAGCACAGCGGCACTTGTACTGCTTGGCAAGTACAAGGTCGTGAGTTCGATCCCCAGTACCAAAAAGAAAAGAAAGAAGGCAGAAGCAGGACCATGCCAGCACCTCTGAGGCCACCTAGAATGGAATATGCTTGACTGGAGGCAGGAGCCAGGAGGGGCAGGCTCTTCGCCCTGCAGGGTATGACTGCCGTGGTCTGGCAGAGGCCTGAGCCTTTCAGACGGCACAGCCATTAGCTTCAGGGCTTAGAGCCAGCCAGGCCTGCCCTAAGTGGCAGCACCCTGCTTCCTCGAAGAAAGAAGTCAGCCTCCTCATGCCCCAGAAGGAGGGAGGCCTGGGTTCCGGTGGGCACTGGTGCTGGGAGACAGAGAAGCAGGCCGGTGGCAAAGGGCTGCATCCAAGGTCAGCATCAGAGCTGGGAAGTCCAGAGGCTGCAAAGTTGAGGAGGCACAGACCCTCGAATTTCTAGTTTCAGAACAGAGGCTGAGCTAGGAGAGGGTACTCAAGATGAGCAGCTGCCCAGGGAGACCCATCTGACCTGTGGAGCCACGTTCTCCTGCTGGAGGCTCAATGCACAGGGTGTAAACTTGAGTGGGAAATGTGAAGCCAACATGGTGCCATACACCCAGCCCTCTGGGAGGCTAACGCAGGAGGACTGCAAGTTCAAAGCCTGTCTGAGCAACTTAGAACCTGTCTCAAAATTTAAAAAATAATAAAGAAGTGGAGGATGAACCTCAGGATTTGGTGGAATAAGGACAGGAATTTTGTTGCTCTGCAAAGGCATTTGCTGAGCATCCCCTTAGGCCAGATGCCCTGCTAGAGAGAGAAATGTGAAGTGAGCCCCTCACGTGTCCCCCAAAAGGTGAGGGTTAGGGGGTGCAGCAGGAGGTCTGGGGGCCATCCCTGGGACCACCCCACAAGCAGCCCCTCACCCAGCACAATGAGTGGGTCCAGAGGGCTCTGGGGACCTGTGGGCGCATAGCCTTGAGGGGCAGCACCTGGCCTAGGAAGCCCCACATTTGGAGCACAGCACATTCCTATTGCCTCAAGAATGTGCAGGCAGCAGCTGGAGTTGGGTCTGGAGCTAAGCGAGAACGAGAAGAAAATACAGAGGCTGGAAAGCAATGTGGGACAGGGGCTGCACTGTCTGCCCATAGCAGTCCCTTGCCTGGAGCCAAGGCTCTGCACTGCTCCTGCCTTCTCCAGGAGACCACATGCAGCCCCACCACTCCTCACAGCACAGGCCGTGCCCCTGGAATGGGCACTCTGCCTCAGTGCCTCTCACTGCATGGAGACCCAAAAGCAGAAAGAGAAAGGAGGAACCAGGATCAGAATATACCCCTCCAAGTTATGTCCTTGGTGCTGGGCATGGTGGCGTACTGCACACAGGAGGCTGAGGCAAGAGGGTCACTGTGAGTTCAAGGCCAGCCTCAACTATATAGTGAGTTGAAGGCCAGCCTTACTGCTTAGTGAGATCCTGTCTCAAAAACAAACAAAAAAAAAACAAGTCATGTCTTCAATGCCCCACCCCTTCTGGTCAAGCCCCCCCTCCCATGTGAGACTTTTGGGAGACATTGTATCTAAACCATAACAATAAGCTGGTTCTTTATGATCAATAAAGCTGGAAAATCCCTAACCAAAAATAAAGAGGGCAAAATTCATCAGGAACAAAAGGAATAATATGGCTACAAATTTTACAAATATGAAATGGATAATAAGGAAATGCTGTGAACATTTTATGTGAATAAATTTTACAGTTTATAGAAAATGAACCAATTCCTTAAAAGGTACAAATTCTAAAACCTCACTCAAGAACAAAACAATTTTTGCTGGGCGTGGTAGCATACACCTGTAATCCCAGCACACAGGAGGCTGAAGCAAGAGGATTGCTGTGAGTTTAAGGCCAGCCTGTGCTATATAATGAGTTCAAGGCCAGCTTGAACTACACAGTAAGGCCATCTCAAAAAACAGAAAAGAATAGAGCAGTCCTGGAGATGGATGGTGACAGCCGTGCAGCCTTGTGAATGGATTCTGCCCCAAGCTGCACACTCCCAAATGGTTAAAATGGGATTGAGTACACACAAGACCATGGGCTCAATGCCACACTTAAAGGAATAAATAAAAGGAGAAAAACATTAAGAATTGTTGACTTTGTGTTATATGTATTTTACCATACTAAAAAGGAAGAAATGGCCAAAACAGCCCTGTATCTAGACATTTTGGGCAGATTTTGATTGGTGCTAGGTTTTGAACCCAGGGCCTTTACCTAAGCTAGATTCCAAGCCATATATATATATATATATATATATATATATATATATATACAGCTATTTTTTTTTTTGAGACAGTCTCACTGAATTGCCCAGGCTGAGTTCAAACTTGCTAGCCTCCTGTCTCAACCTTGAAAAGTGTCAAGATTATGAGAATGTGCTGCTGGGGATTTACCTCAGTGGCATAAGCGCCTGCCTTGCAAGTGCAGGGTTGTGAGTTCGATCCCCAGTACCGATTTTTTTAAAAGGGGGCTGGGGGTTTAGCTCAGCAGCATAAGTACCTGCTTGGCAAATGTGAGGTCATGAGTTCAATCCTCAGCACAAAAAAAAAAAAAAAGAATGTGCTACCCGTGTCTGGCTGTATCTAGCTCTTGAATTTAAATATGTAATTGACAGTCTTCCCAAACCTCCAGGCTTCAGTTCAGAACCTTCATTTGTGAACTCTATTTTAGAAAAATCACATAATCAAAGAGATACTTTCAAGTCATTCTATAGAACCAGCATTATTCATATCAATATGTGAAAAGCTCATTACAAGAGAAGAAAATTAGATACCAATAGGCCTCATAAATGAATATGCAAAAATTCCAAAACAGCCCAACTTGCCATGGTAGTACACACCTATCATACCAGAACTCTGGGAGGCTGGGACAAGAGAATAACAAGTTTGAGCCCAACCTGGGTAATTTAGTAACTTAGTGAGACTCTATCTCAAAATAATTTTTTAAAGGGCCTGGAAATGTAGCTCAGGCCTTGGGTGCAGTCCCCACAACCAAAAAAAGCATTGACCAATCAGATTCTACAGTATAAGAAAGGATATCTGGTTTATCCCCAGTAATGCAAACATTTAACATTTGAAAAACCATTTAGCCTGTATGTTAACATATTATAATATATATGACCAATACAACATGTAACAGAATAGTTTAAAAAAATGATTGTCGGGCCAGGGATTTAGCTCAGTGGCTTAAGCGCCTGCCTGGCAAACGCAAGGTCATGAGTTCAATCCCCGGTACAAAAAAAAAAAAAGATTGTCTAAATAAATGAAAAAAAAAAAGATACTGGACAGAATCCAACATCCCTAGCTACACAGCCCAAGGAAACCAGGAAAGAATTTCCTCAGCCTGATAAAAAGCATCTATGAAGGGGGGCGGGGTGGGGGGTGCAGTTAACACCAGCATGGTGAAATACTTGCCCCAAAGCAAGGATGTGCACTCCCTTCTGGTTACCGTTATACAGAGGAGGCTCCCAGTGCAGTAAAGTAAGAAGAAGAGAAGAGAGAAGGAGAGGAGAGAAGAGTCCAGCCTGGGAAGTCTATGCAGAAGATACTATGTGGTATAAATTCTTGTGAAAGTTCCCAGAGCCAGGCACAGAGGTACAGACTTGTAATCCAGCTGCTCAGGAGATTAAGACAGCAGAATCGCAAGTTTGAGGCCAGCCTAAGCAACTGAACAATATGCTCTCAAAAGTAAAGAGGGCCAGGGATTTAGCTCAGTGGTGTAAGTGCCTGCCTGGCTAGCGTGAGGTCATGAGTTCAATCCCTGGTACCAAAAAAAAAAAAGTAAAGCAGACTAAGGATATAGCTCCATACATCCTAATTTTGATCCCCCCCCCAAAAAAAAGGCTACTAGAACTAACATTTTAGCATGGTTGTAGTATACAAGAATATACTGGGCTGGGGATTTAGCTCAGTGGCCTAAGTGCCTGCGTGGCAAGTGCAAGGTTGTAAATTCAATCCCCAGTACCAAAAAAAAGAAAGAAAAAGATTAATATACTTCTACATACGCACAACTGGAAATTGGAATTATTTTGTATATCGCAGAGTGTCACTCAGACCCACATTAGACTACTCCTAAGTGTGGTGCAATCAGGTCCCAAGCAAAGTCAACCTCAGATTATTCTTCCAACCCTGAGAGCTGTGACGAGTCTCGCCATACTCAGAGGATGGCTGTTGGGGCCAAGGCACTGCACCCTGGGTTCAGGTCACTTCAGCAGTCGTCCAGCCCTGCTGATGTTCTGTCAGAGGGATTTGGGCGTACTGGGCTGTGCTCTGTGGCCTCCATCAGTGGGAGGGAGGGCTGTCAAGTGGCCCTGGGGCATAGTGGTGATGGGTCCCAGGAGTCAGAGAAGGCCAAGATGGCATGTGGGCAGGTGGCTGTGGGAGCCTGGACAGGTGCCAGCTAAGGGCTAGTGAAGGACAGCTGGTTAGGGAGGGGAAGGGGCAGCTGGGCCTGCTGAAGCCCCAAGCCCTCACCTCCTTCTCCCACCAGGTGGCGGCGTGTTCCCCTGCTGCGGCAAGGAAGCAGTGGAGATCCTGGAGCCCCAGTGAGAACAAACCCCTTACCATAGGGCGCCCCCAGCCTGCAGGACCTGGCAGCCTGCACCTCATACCTAGGGCCTCCTCCATTTTACCCATTTCCAAATCTCGCCAGGGTTGGGTGCTGTGTGTCACCCCTCCTGTCTCTACCTCTGCCCCTGACATGAGAAAGAGGGTGGGATGCAAGGACAGCAGAAGCCTGGGAGAACCACTTAAGTGAAGTGGTGCACACCCAGGCAGGAGTGGGGTCACCATGCCCAGGCATTGAGGCCAGGGAACAGGGCACCTCCACCTGCATATCCTTGCCAGCTCTCTGGATCTCTCTAGCACCTGGGTGTGCGGGGCGTTGCCACTTCCCAGACACCAATCCCAATGCCAGCTACCCCAGGGCTGGACAAAAACAGAGGCCCTGGGCCTCACATTTGCCCCTGAACCCAGCTCAGCAGGTAGGGCAGAGCTGCCCAGCTCCACAGCAGGGTCCTGAGCTCTGCAAAGCTCAAAATCAGAGGCTTGGATGCAGCACAGTGGTCAGTGCTGGCCCAGCATTGGAGCCTCAGGTTCCATGAAGAGAATGAAAAAGGAGCCCACCACTAGAGCTCCTGAGGCAGTGGGGAGCCAGGCCATCTCACCAGCCCTGCATGAGGCAGGGGACCCCCTGCTCTGAAGCCACTGCCCCGTGGAGCCCCACACCCACCCTGAGTCTTCTGCCTCAGGATCGACTTTGCCCACAGTGACTTCCACCCCCGGGTGGCACAAGAGGAAGACAAGATGAAGGTGAGTTTTTGGATCACCTCCCCTGGGGCAGTGACAGGTAAGGAGCCCTTGGAGTCCATGGTTCCCATTCCAGGAACCCTAGGACCAGGCCAGTGGTGGAACCCTGCCCACAGCACCCGCTGGAGAGGGCTCCTAAAGGGGCACTAGGTATGGGAGGGGCACAAATATCACAGGGCCTGGGCAGGGGTGCGCACTTGGCGCCCACAGCCTTTAGCTGAAACCTTTCAGGTGGAGACAGAATTGCTAGCTGAGGAACCAGATCCAGACTCAGTGCCAGAACTGGAGAGCCTGGAGAGGGAGCCATCACCGCATCCAGCTCCTATCCCAGCCCCGGAGCCCGAGCTGGAGAGCCTGGAGAGGGAGCCATTGCTGCATCCGGCTCCCATCCCAGCGCCGGAGCCCCAGCCCACTGAGGATCGAGGCTGGAAGGTGACCACCGTGGTGCTGTGCCATGAAAGTTCCAGGCAGCCAGCGACCCCCAGGCACCAGCATGTCAGGGAGGAGGCCCCAGTGGCCCCCAGGAGTTGTCACACCCAGACCCCCAAGCACCTATTCTGGGCTGACAAGCTTGTTCAGACATCAGAGTACAGTCTGCCAACAGTGACAAACAAGAACAACCAAGGCAGCACCAACAGCACCAGACACCAGACACCGGTGTCAGAGAAGCAGCCCAAGGGCCCCAGCACCAGCCCGGCCCTCACAGCCACAAACCCCCCGCCACCACCAGGCCCCCCACCACCACCAGGCCCCCTGCTGCTACCAGGTCCCCCACCACTGCCAGGCCGGCTGCTGCAAACCATTGAGCTGATAGAAGTGGTTCACTTTGGGACGGCCCTGGCCATGGCCTCCTCCAGCAGCATGGACCTGCCCAGCCTGGGACACAGGATCAACGCTGCATCCCAGGAGGCTATGGAGCCTTCACCCAGGCCCATTCAGCCCACCTTGGACAAAGAAGAGCTACTGGAGAAGCTGCCAGAAGCCAGGGGTCAGGAAGACAAGAATCAGCCCTACTCTTACCTGGACTTCAGCAATCAAGGGTTCAGTAGTGCCACCATCAAAGGAGAAGTGAGGTTTCTCCAGACAGGGGCAGTGTCGCCCCAGCTGCAGGAAGCCAACCAAGAGTGAGTGTGGCAGCCTCAGGCCCAGCCGCTGTGGGCAGGGTGACGGCAGGGGCTGGGTGGGTTACAGGATGCACAGTGACCTCCCAACCTGTGACCTCACAGAGCCCGTGAAAACAAGATTCCAGGGAACAGGGGTGCAGGACCAAGGTGCAGGCAGCCACAGAGGCCTGGGGCTGGGAGGGTGCGTTCTGCAGGGCCAGGGCAGGGACCTGGCAGGGGCCGGGGGGAGATAGGGGCCAGAAACGAAAGCAGAAAACCCTCTGCTTTGCCAGCGTCTGCCCTGCTGGGCTGGACCAGGACACCTCCAGAAGTGGAGGGAGTGGGACTTTCAGTGCCCCGTAACAAAGACACAAGATGGGACTCTTTTTCCCAGGGCCCCTCCCCAACTCTCAAGAAGCCCTAGCAGTGCTGTCCTTTTGTATTGCAGCTCGGTGCCGGGAACCAAGAAAGAGAGTCCACTATTGCTGAAAATCCATTTTAAGATGTCATCCTCCCCCACCCCAGAGAAATGACTACCGGAAACAGTAAAGCCTCCAGTGCTGGCCTGGCTTTGGCCCTTTGTGCAGATGCTCCTGAGCAGTGAGCTCGGCTGGCTGCCATGCCAGCCAGTTCCTAGGACAATGTCCCATTCTCGGCTGCCTGCCCCACCCTCTCCTGGCCATGTGTCTCACCCTGCTCATTCCCCTGTGCAGTCACTTCCCTGCCATCTAGCCAGATCTCTGGACACCTGGAGAGACACAGGGCGCACCTGGGGAGGCCGCAGTGCCTCTCTGAGCCTTCATTTCTTAGGCCCGAAGCCAGGGACACACTAGGATCACTTGCATCTGAAGGGAGTCCTTCCTGTTCCTCTGTGGGAAAGGCCCGACGGGAAGACTTGAAGGAGGGAAAGCTGAAGTCTACTGACAGGTCTTCTGGGGCGGGGGTGGGAGGGAGACAGCCTTGAGCAGAGAGGTACCCAAAATGCAGGGAAGAAGCCCAGGTGTGATGGAGCACACCTGTCATTCCAGCTATCTGGGAGGCTGAGGCAGAAAGATTGCAAGTTCAAAGCCAGCCTGGGCAATTTAGTGAGACCTATCTCAAAATAAATAAAAAGGGCTGGGGCTGTCACTCAGTGCAAGGTCCTGGGTTCAGTCTCCACAACCAGAAAGAGCCCTGTGTAACGGTGCATGCCCTCCTGGACTACATGCATGCACACTGTCAGCCTTTGCACAGACGGTCTACACACACACACACAGGAAGCACGCTGCTCACACACCAGGGCACTTGCATACCCACCAGAGTCTCGCACACAAACACACAAATGCACAGGCCACCCATGGCACCCAGAGGAAGGGCCACATGGGGTGTCCAGCCCCAGAGGGCCTAGTGTGAAGAAGGTACAGAGCAGCAGGGAGAAGGATGGGACACAGGGCCCTGGTGGGCTTTTGACCGACTGTGGGCCTCAAGCGCCCAGCTTTGTGCGTTTCAGGAGCCTGGGAGAGGCACAGGCAGTGAGTGCCAGGGCCAGGAAGTGGGGCTTAGAAGAGGCTCTAGGTAGAAGGCAGAGAGCAGGAGACTGGAGGGGCACCAGCAGGAGAGGCATGGTGTCCTAGGAGGGCTGACCCGAGAGTTAGCTCTCTGGACTGTCTGGATTTGATGTTGTTGTTTAATAAATTTTATTTTTTAGGGCAGGGTTAGGTACACAGCAAAACTGAACTGAAAGTGCGGAGTTCCCTAAAACTCCCAGTCCTGCCCACATAGCCGTCCTACCGGGCTCCTGCCCCAGAGGCACAGTGACCGCTGGCTCTGAAAAGTGGTACTATGACAGGTATCTGTCACTACGGTGTCACACAGAATGACTCTGCATCCTAGCAATCCTACCGTCCCCCCACCCCTCTGCGCTGGTTTTGCTTTTTCCAGAGTGAGCATTTCCAGTTGGTTCTTTCACTTAGGAGCATTCAGTTCAGTTTCCTCCTGGCCCTTTCTTGGTGCAGTAGCTCATTGCTTCTCAGCCACTGCCCCAAATGTACCATGGTTCATTTATCTGGTCACCTACTAAAGTTACTGTGGATGTTTGGGCCTGTTATGGTTGATCCATTGTATCAATTTGAGAAGTGTCGAAAATTTAGCCACTCAGCAGGGAGCCATTGAGTTTACTTTGTAAACATTCTCAATCTGTGCAAGAGGGAGGTGACATGGTGTGAGTGCTATACTTGCCCTAGGCCAGTAGCCTGCTTACAATATAAGGGAGAAGAGACTCGTTCTACCCGTCCCCCTTTTGCTCTTGTTGCTTTTACTGACTTCTGCCCCTCTAAGTGTTGCCCCTGTACCACACCACCCTACCTTGAAGCCAGCTGATTACAGGACTGAAACCTCCACAAACTGTGAGATAAATAAATCTTTTCTTCCTTACTTTTGGGTGCCAGGTATTTTGTCTTAGCAAGAAGAGAAAAGTAACTGAGACGGGGTGACTGAAACTAAAGGAGCTATAAACACCTGACTGCAAGTTTGTATGAGGATTCGTGTCTTCTATCATCTGGGTAAATACCAAGAAGTGCAGTTTCAGTACCAGAACAAATGGGGAGCAAAGGTGTGTGGAGTGTGGATAAATGGACAGGATGGAGAAGAGGAACAGAACAGGGAAAGAATGAATTCCCAGTCACACCATATGCAGGCAGAAGGGATCACCAATCCCCAAAGAGCACAGCCCAGCTGTCAGAGCCTGCCGAGCAGTCACTCTCTACATGACCAGCAGCTCTCAGGACCCACTACTGCGGGGCAGGGGCTCGGAGCAGCTGCCAGCTAGGACTCGAGAGCAGCCACTGCTGCTCTTGGGACTGGGTCCTGGTGTCTGGTCGAGGATTGTAGCGGGCAGGTCCCCAGGTCCCACATGTGGCTCACGTTGATGCTGCCCCTACTCTCAGCCTCCAGGTCCACAAAGCATGGACACATGCAACAGGAAGTGCTCTGTACAGCACAGGCTTCCAGGTGGTCCACCAGAGGTGGTGATGTTCTTCCACAGCAGACTGGGTGCCAGGTCCCACCCCGCCCTGTGCATCTTCCCCCACCTCCAGGCACTGTCCTGATGCCCACAAGAGCCACACTGCTTTTTGGTTTTTGTCTGCCATACTGGATGGAACCTAGGACCTCTCAAGAGGCAAGGACTCCCCACTGCTCTATACCCCCCACCCTTTTTAAAATTTATATATATGTTTTATATTTTATTTAATTTTTAAAATTTTTTTATTTTTATTTTTTAATTGTCCAAGCTGGCCTGGAATTTGCCTCAGCCTTACCAGTAGCTGGGATGACAACTGTCCTTTTTAAAAACCTTCACCAGCACCAATTTCATGAAACCAGCACCAATCGACACCCCTCAAGGCCCCTAAACACTGCCCCTGAGTGAATCCTCCCTGAGGATCCCTGCTCCCCTAAGCAGGCCTCACCCACCGCCCCAGCAGCCAAAGGTTCTGCAATGCTAAGTGGCCGAGATGTGTGCAGAACAGCCTTCCTTTAGGGGCAGGTACCCAGAGCACCCTCACTTCCTACTCCTCCCAGGCGACAGAGTCCTTCATGTTAGATGCTTCCAGGATGTTCTTGCTGTGTGACCATCAGGGCTGGTGCAGGAGAGGTGTCCCCGGAGTGTGTGTGACACCGGAGAGTCTGCAGACCGCTCTTCACGATGCTGTCCAGGCTGCTGCCTGGCCAGGGCACATCATGAGGGAGACTGTCCCCAGCTCCCAAGAAGGGGTGGGGCACACCCCATTCTGCACCAGGACCCTGACTCCCTGTAAAGAGAGCCCTGCATTCCAGGTCACTCTCCTGGGCGCAAGCCAAACACAAAAGGGTTCCTGTCCTGTGTGGGTCCAGGAGAGGAGGAGAAGCCACCCTGTGTGGAGCCAGTGCTCCCTTCCTCCTCTAAGCTGCCACTCTGGAGCTGGCCACAGAGGGCAGAGGGCAGAAATGGCCCAGCCTCTGCTTGCTCTCCGGGCTCCACACCCTTCCCATCCGAGCACTGAGGACAGTGCCACGCAGATGGTGTAGAGGCGGCACCACAGATGGGGCAGCACCAGTGGGCAGACACTGCAAGCAAAACCGAGGGAAAGGATAGAGAGAAGCAGCCAGGGAGCTGGGCAGGAAAGGGGCTGACAGGACCCACACACAGGGACAGGAAGATAGAGGAGGGGCAGCCAGGGACCAACGCGGGTCTTCTGCAAACATCTTTATTACTCTCATATAAAAATAAGGCTCAGGAAGAGTCCTAGGGCAGAGACCTGGACTGGCAAGTTGCCTTGCAAGTCACAAGCCAGGCTCCCACCGAGTATGGCTGTTTCAGGGACCAGGTGCTTGGAGCAATATTCGGGGTCACAGTCATCCTCGAGTCCCAGGCCCCCAGCATGCACCTGCCACCAGGTGGCTACAAGGCCATGTCAGTGGTGACTTGAACGGGGGGTCCCAGGGGGCGCCGACGGGCACTGCGGCGACCTGTGTCCGCGCGGATGTAGGGCTGGTTCCGTAGATCTGGGGCAGGGAAGACAGGCTCAGGAGATGCCAGGCCAGTGTCACCCACAAGGACCAGGCCGCATGCACTCAAGATGCCACTGCGATGTTGGCCGACCTTGTATGTCCTGCACACGCTGCACACTGGCCAGGATAGGCACAGACTGTGCTCCTAAGCCAGCTGGTACCTGGGCTACAGGGGCAGCTCCTCCCCCAGGCTGGCCTCACAGAGGAGCCGGGACGTCCGCTTGCCCGTGCGGGCCGTGAAGGGCACCGTCTTGAGCACTGAGGCATGACACACAGACAGAAAAAAGGACACAAAAACAGGCAGAAGCAGGAGACAGTGAGACAAGCAGAGCCCTGCAGAAGACAGTACAGCACAGCACTGGAGGCTGGGACAGCTCCACGGCTCCACGGCCCCACCTGTGATGATGTCCTCGATGGCACCATCGCGGTCACTCTCGTAGATAAGTGGCTCCTTCTGCTGCTTCCGCTTCAGCTCTGAGATGAGGTCCATCTGCTGACGCCGTGCCCTGGGTGGAGACTTGGGGGCGGGCTGCAGGATCAGCACCCCACACATCCACCCTTCACCTGGTGCTCCTGCCCCAGCTCCTCCACAACAGTGAAGGCAGTGAGGGTGCTGCATGTCTTATGCCCCGACCCGGTGGGACAGGTGCCTACCTTGGGTGCAGAGGGCTCGCCCTGGCCCGAGGTGTCCATGCCCGCCTCCTGAGCAGCTGCTGCTTTCTTCCACTGCTCCACCTCCTGCTCTGCTCCCTACGAGTGAGGCCACCAGGTGAGGGCAGCGCCCTGCTCCCTCTTCCCCCGAGCTCCTCCGCCCACCCCATCCCCCAGGGCTGGCTGCAATGCCTCATCCATCCTCAGACCCATGCGCACCTTGTAGGCTTTGATGAATCTGCTGAAGAGGGAGAAGAACACAGAGGGTGATGTAGTCTTGGGGTTCTCTCCAAAGTACTCCACCACGGAGTCATAGGCCTCCTGGAAGCATAGCCATCAGCCACCAGCAAGGGCCTGCTGGATGCTGCCCGCCCCCCCCAGCAAGGTGGCTCCAAACTCCTGCTGCACCCCGAGGTGTGGCTGCACCCCTGCCTCTGCGCCCAGGCTCCCACCTGAGCCGTCTTGCTGTCAGCCAGTAGCTTGTCCATGGTGGGCGAGTTGGCCCGCAGGAACTCCTTGAGCACCGCGCAGTCATCTTGCCGCACGAACTCCCGCTGCGCCAGCTCCAGGCCTCGCTGCAGACTGCGCACATCAGCCAGAACGCTGTCCAGAGACACTGGGCAAACAGCATGGAGTCAGAGGCAGCTCTTTCTAACGACACCCTAAGGTGCCATTTCTTCCAACCCACAACACTGCAAGGCCCCAGGATGGAGCCTCCATCCACCAGAGACCTGAGTCCTGTTACCTGAGCCCGCCTTGTCCAGGAAGTGCAGGTCACTGTGGAAGCCAGACAGCTGCGGGTACTTCTCAGCAATGACCTTCACCAGGTAGTGCAGCAGGGTCTGCTTTCGGTCAGTGGACTTCATCTCCAGCAGCTGTGCGAGGGTCTGCATCAGTCAACGGCCACAGCCACCCCCTGCCCCAGGCTGGGCCCCTCCTCACCACATCCAGGCTCTGCAGCCGGAAGCCGTAAGCTGCCCCTCGCTTGCTGCTGTTCATGTAGTTACCAAAAGCCAGGACGATCTGTGAGGGCCAGGGTGAGCCTCAGCGGGGTACCGGAGCTGGAGGAGCCCACAAAAGTGCACGGCACACAGGAGCAGCAAGTCTGGTGCACTCAACCCCACTGGGCAGAGTGCAGCCCTCGCCTCCCTGACACATGCACTTGTCCCATGGATGTGGGGGGTGAGCAGTGAGGCACACCCGTTTTTCTCCTGTGCTGGTCCAAACCAGAATTAACATCTCCAAGCTGTGAGGTTACTGCTCTCCTAGCAACCATCTCTAGTCAAGTATGGTGCACACCTGTCAGTCCAATGCTCTGGGAGGCTGAGGCAGGAGAACTCAGAATAAGACCCCAGCTTAAACAGTTTAGGGATTTACCTAGATCCTATCTCAAAGCAAAAACTTTAAAAGGACTGAGAATGTAGCTCACCCTCCAAGTTTGATCCTCAACAAACAAATAGCATCTCCACGTTCCCTGCACTCCACTAACACAGCACCTCCAGGCCAGGCGTCAGATGCTCCTGTGTCAGAAGTGACAGCCTTCTCTCTGCTGCACCCCAGGCATGCAGGGCCTGGTACCTGCCACTCCCCAGGACAGGCACAGTGGCCACTGCCTGACCCCTTGCAGGACGCTCACCTCCAGAATCTGGCGGAGTTTGTCAGATGACTTGATGGACATGGAGGCTGCGATGATGGCGTTCAGTTGCTGGGGGAATGGAGGAAAGGTGAGTGGGAGTTCTCTCCCCCTGGCCACCTGACCACCCAGCTACCAGGTCCCACTGCTGCCCACACGGCACCGGCATGAGCAGCTGGGCTGTGTCTGGGAAGCTGCCCAGGAAGGTGAGCGTGGCCATGCGCTCAGCCAGGCGCGGGATGCGGCTGAAGCGCAGCATGAAGCGGTCCTCCTCCGAGAGCTGCTCCAGCGGCCGCTGCTCCTGCTCGAAGCGGGCAATGAGGCTGCGCTCGTACTCTGTGGGCAGGAAGCGGGTCAGCAGCTCCAGGAAGTCCAGACCCAAAGCCTGCAGGTCGTACCTTTGGGCAGAGATACTACCTCACAGGGCTGCTCTGCTGACTGAATGAAAGGTCATCAAGGCTCAGACAGCAAAGGCCAGCGCAGGTTTCTGCTGAGGCAGCAGCAGACACCCAGCTGTGAAGCCTTTGGCCCAGGACAAGGAGACAGGGAGGCAGGGAGGCAGGGAGGGAGGACATCCCAGGCTGGACACACACTCACGTCTCAATGGCCTGGCAGATGCGGTCAGCGCCCAGGTTGCCTTTGCGCAGCGTGATGGCCAGATTCTTGGCCCGGTTGGCCTCAATGAGCGTGGCCTGGCTAGGGCCCTTCTGTGCAGTCCTGCCCTTGAGAGCGCTGAGGTCCAGGCTGGGACCCTGCGACTTGGTCTTGAACTGTTCCTCAAAGTCACTCATGTCCAGCTCCTGCCGCAGACAAGGTGGGCAGGGCTGCGGCGGGGCCTGGCGCGCTGAGCTATGCTCAAAGCCACCAGCCTGTCCCTGACAGCCACCGGCCAAGTCAAACCAGCAACTCTGCCGACCAGGACTCTAGTACTCTCCCAGGAGCAGAGAGGAGGAAGACTCAGCCGAAGTCCCACTTCCACCTCGCACTTCGGAGATCTGGGCCGGCCCAACGGAGGAGACACAAGCGCTCAGGCCGAGCTCTGGCGCCCACGCGCAAAAAAGCCGGCCCAGAGTTCACCGCAGGCCCCTTCGCAGCCACTCACCTGTAACACCTTCTCGTCGTTGAGCTCGTTGAAGACGGTGCCTGTGATCTGGCTGGGCTTCAGGGCCACCCAGTTCAGCAGCGGCATCCGGAACTTGGTCTGGATGGGCTTCTTGGTCTTCAAGCCTGGGAAGAGGGGCAGAAGCGGTAGAGGAGAAGCTGCAGGCGGGGCGGCGCTGGGCTCCCCGGGACACGATCGCTAGGGGGGCGGGGCGTCGCGGGGCTCCCCCGAGACATGGATCCCTGCGGGCGGGGTGTCTGTTCCTCTCACCCGGGCCTGTCTCTGCGCCAGGGCCGCCAGGGGCGTCCGGGGGGCCTCCCGGAGGCGGCGGCGGCGGCACCTGCCCTTCGGTTCCAGGAGGCGGCGGCGGCGGCGGCGGCGGCGGCGGCGGCGGCGGCGGCACCTGACCCTCGACTCTGGGAGGCGGCGGGGGAGGCGGGGGCACTTGGCCCTCGGTTCCGGGAGGCGGCGGGGGTGCAGGCGGGGGCGCTGGGGCGCCTAGAGGCGGCGGCGAGGGCGGAGGCTCCGGACCGCCCCGCGAAGGTGGGGCGTCTGGCGAGGAGGCGGGGCCTGGCGGCGGCTGCACCGTCCGCACTGCTCGCAGCGGCGACTCTGTCGGGGGGCAGGGCGTCATAGCCCCCGGCCTCGGCTCCACTCCCGCCCGGCACGTGCTCAGCTAGGTCCGCCCACTGCTCCCGCCGGGCCCCGCGCGCCCCAGCCGGAGACCACCCGAGAGAGCCCGCCCTGGCTCGAGCTCCACAGACGCCCCTAGCGCCTTTCATGAGTCCAAGCCCCAAAAGACGCCCCAGGTCTCTTCCGTGGTCGGTCCCCTCAATTTCCAGGTCTCTCAGTCCTAAAGCTTCCAGGTCCCACCCCAGTCCCGTTCCGGGTCCCCCAGATGTCCCCAGGTCTCGACCCCCAAAAGACGCTGTCAGGACTCGCTCTTGGATCCCTAAGCCCCCAGATCTCCTCCTGGATCCCCACCCTCCCCTCCACAGACCTCCTACGTCTGGAAGCTCCCAAGTCCCCACCCCACCACATCCCGGATGCATTCCAGGTCCCCTCCCGAGTCCCGACCCCCACCGCCTGCGCACCTGGGCAGGGCAAACCGACAGGCGCCCCCGGAGTCGCTGTGTCCTCGCCCGGGGCTGTCGCGGGAACCGGCAGGATCTCGATGGCGACGGCGTCCCCGGGACCGCGCAGCACACGCAGCAGCCCCTGCGCCTCCAGCTCCCCCAGCTTCAGCTCCAGCGCCGAGGACCGCGCTGGGGCCGGGGGCGCGTCTGCAGGGGTCCGCACCTCAGCGCTTGCGTGATTCGCCTCGCCCACACGCTCCTGCAGCGGAGATGATCAGCACCACACGAGACGAGCCCCTTCCTCTCCCCTTCCTCTCCCTTCCCCTCCTCTTCCCTCTCCCTTCCCCTCCTCCTCCCCACTGCGCCCGCTGCTCGCCGCGCACCCGCAGTGTCTCCAGCTCCCTGCGCGCCTGGCTCAGCTGCTTCTCCAGCTCCGCAATCTTAGCCATGGACTCGTTCTCTGCGTCCCGCAGCCGATCGGTCAGCTACGACACCGGCTCAGGGTAAGCAGGGGAGGCCCCAGGCGGCCAGGAGCGCGGGGTCCCCAGAGCGCTCGCAGGTGCCAAGGACGGCCGAGTCGAGCCCGCAGTGAGGGGACACCAAGGACCGAGCCAATGAGGAGCGGACACCACGGCACCGCGGTAAGGTGGACAGGAGATGGGGAGCTGGTACTTCCATCCCGTTCCCCTAAACCCGGCGCGCGGGGGAGTGGTGACCCCTGGGGCAGACCCAGGGACTCCAGGTTTGGGATCAGGGCAGACCCAGGCCCGAGTGCTGCGCCTCACCAGCGCTGTCTGCTCCTGCAGCTCCTCCATGTGCTCCAGCACGGCGTTTTTGGTCTCTGTGTCCTCCAGCAGAGCACTCACATCGAAGACATTGTCCAGGTAGGCCTGGATCTGCACCCGAAGCTTGTCGCTCTCCGTGAGCCGGAGCCTCTGTCCCCGGGAGCAAGAGTGGGTGAGGCTTGTGGGCACCCAGAGAAAGGAGGCTGAGTGCAGCCTTGCAGTTTACATGCTGTGAAGCCCGCCACAGTACGGCAGAGGGTAGGTTTGTCATTCACAGGCTGTGTGGCTGCTGTCACCACTGTCAACCCCCAGGAAGTCTTTATCACCCAGTAAAGAACCCTGCACCCTCCGCAGTGACATTCATCTTCTCCTCCCCAGCCCCTGGTGATCACTAATCTGTGTCAGGATTCATCCATGCTGGACACTTTCTATAAGGAAACCACCACACATGGCGTTTTGCTCAGTGAGACATTCCCACAGAGCAGCCTGCCTCAGCCTCAGCCTCAGCCCTTCCACTGCGTGGAAAAACCCTGCCTGCTCTTCCCCGGTGTCAACCTGGCTTCCAAAACCCTCTCCCAAAGGTCAGGCTCCTCTAGGAAATCCCAGGCCAAAGATCCCAGTGTGAACTGGCTGCCCGTCATACACTAGGCAGCAGCAGCCCTAACTGGAACTGGGTACCTGTTCTGTGCTACCCTTTAATCACCCGCAGCTCCAAGTCTGAGGTTTGACATATGGGAGGACTGAGCCCCCAGGGAGCCGCCCAGCCCAGGGCTTCAGGGCTTCAGGCCTGGGAAGCAGCAGAGCCAGGATTTGAAACTGGTGCTCCAGGCTATAGTCTTGTGGGGGGGGGTAGGGCAGGAGAGGGCGGGGCTCACCTCCAGGCACAGGTCCAGGCCCAGGTTTGTGAACTCATATTGCAGGAAGACGCGGAAGTTCATGTTCTCCACGGAGTGCACGACAATGTTGATGAACTGCACACAGGCCACCTGGGCAGGCACACAGGCACCTGGTCCTCTGGCCAGCATACTCACTGCTTCCCCGTGCATCAGGGCTCCTTCCCAGCAGCTCGGCCTGGCCACTCAGCACCCCCAGCTCACCATGAAATCGATGTTGCTGTCCTCGTTGCGGAAATATTCCATGAGCTTCTCAAAGCGGTGCCTCTCCCCACACACCTGCAAAGGGGGTGCGGTGCTCAGAGGACCCAGGGATGCCCTTGGGAGCTGTCACCTGGCTGCTATGCCTGTGCTTCCACAGGCTCCTGCACAGTCCCAGCTAAATCAGCTCATGTCACTCTTCCCCACACTGAACCCCCATCTCCTCCTGTAGCCTCATACATCTCAGCTACACTCCTGCCTCAGGGCCTTTGCACTTACCTTCCCACTGGTTCCCTGCCTCCTTCACAACTGTGCTCAAGTCTCCCCCCCCCCATTGAGTCCTGCACTGACCACCCTGCAATGGGCTCCCTCTCACGGCAGCCTCTCCTATTCTCCCATCGCTTTCTATCGAAAACGTCATTTTCTTATTTCCTGCATTATCACTCCTCTTCACCTTTCTACCTGATGCGCAGCAGCTCTCGCCAACACTCAGTAAAGCAGTGAGTGCATCCAGCCTCTCGAACCACATCCCTGCTGCTGGCCAGGGCCACACTGAGCTTGGGCCTGGCCCCAAGCAGAGCTCCCCACCCCTGTTCTCTGGACTCTTGGCAGGACTGGGTGTGCTACCTCCTTGAAGTTGTCGAAAGCTGCAAGGATGATGTCGTGGCCTCCACGCACCAAGCACACAGCCGCCAGGAGCTCCAGCACCAGAGCCTTGGTCCTAGGAGTAGAGGGGCCAGGGGCTGGGAACGGGTGGGTGACACAAGGCACAGTGGGGGCAGCACCCTGGCCAGGAGGGCCACCCAACCAAGGGCCTGGACACACCTGGGGTTCTTATTGTTGAGGCTCAGCGTGATCTCGTTGACACAGGCTGGGTGGTTCATGACGAGGCTAAAGCCAGACTGGGGACAGAGGCGAGGTCAGCAGGACCCAGCATCTGGCACCCAGCACCTGGAGCACAGCTGAGCCCTGCCCTTCCTGCCCCATCCTCCTTCCTTAACTCTGTCATTTCTGAGCTAGTGCCTGGCAAACAGGGAAAGCTTCACCCATCGGCCCGGAAAACAGCAGGGCCCAAGGCCACTCACCCCTGCGTGGGCCCACAGAAAGCCCATCCTACCTCAGCCGGGCCAGGACCCTGACCTACCAGCAAGACCTGGCTCCGGGGGGCATGGGAATGTGGGACATGCACCCCCCACCCACCTGGTAGTTCATGATGGCACGCAGGCACATAATACAGACGTGGACGTCATCCTTCTGGCTGACAATGCGGGAACTGCGCAGCGCTTTCCTGCTGTGTGCAGGGGTCAGCCTGGGTGGTCATGGAGGCGGCAAGGTCAGCCCCAGGCTGCAGCTTCCTGCCTCCCATACGTGCGATGGCCCACAGTGCAAGGGTCCTTTCCTCAAGTGCCGACGAAGCAGCCACCCATAGGCCCTGGCATCAGGATCAGTCGCCAGGGGCAGAGCAGGAGGGCAAACAGAGGGGAGGCCAGCACAGGCTGCAAGGCTCCCCAGCAGGGGGCGCCCGCCACCACTGGGCCATGGTGAATGTGGCCAGCCAGGTTCCAGAAGATTCCTGGTCTCTCCACTTCTTAGGAATTGGTCTTGTCTCTCTATGGCTCACTTTCCCCATTTTCTGACATGAATGGCGACAAGAGTCCCTTCGTGATAGGGTCGTTGGGACCAGGAAGTAAAGTCAGTAGTGCCTGGCGCCTAGGAAGTACTGAATGAGTGTGCTCAGTGATTGTTGGCCAGGAAAAGGTTCGCTATGTTTACTTTTTTCAAACAGGCAACTGAGACTAGGTACATCAGTTCCCTTGATGATTAGCCCACATTTCCAACACACTGGGACCCTGGTCTCACTCAACAACGGGCCCTCCCTGCCATGTGACCTTTTCCTGGTGTGGTGCTGATGCCCCTTCCCAAGTGGGTGCCTTTCCTCACCCCCATCCAATGTCACCTCTCCACAGAGCCTTCCCAAAGCCCCAAGCCACAGCCACCTCCCTTCTCAGAACCACCAGCCTGCAATACTGAACTTTCCCCCTAGACTGTGGCCCAAGGAAGCACCTGCCACGTATCTAACATACAGCAAACCCAAAAACATGTTTGTTGGGTGAATGAACAAAAAAGCATATTGTAAGAGGCAGGGCTTAACACAAAAGTTCACATGCAAGACCCAAGGCAGGTTTGGGTCCACAGGGTGCTCGAGGATCCCCCCTCCCCTCAGACCTGTCCACAGCAGCAAAACCAGGAGTCAGCCAAACACCTCATCCAACCCACCACCAACCGACCAGGGAAGCCTGCCAGGCATGCACCTGCCCCCAGGTGGCTACATACCGGGGAGAAGAGGGGCACCTGGAGGCCGCATGGAGAAAAGAGGGGGTTAGATGGGTACAAGAAGGCCCAAGCCCCTCCTTATCCGTGGCCCTCCCCAGATCCAGCCTAGAGGCTCCTGAGCCCCATGCAAACCCCAACTCCATTCTCCTCCCCGCCACACCTCAGGGCCACATACTTGACAGTCAGGTGGCGGCTCCTGGGCAGGGAAGCAGGTGGCCCCTTGCTGAGGTCCTCCACTGACTGCTCCAGGGGCTTGCCCTTCTCAGGGCTCTTCTCCCCACTGTCTGTGCTCTCCATGTCATACCTGGAGACAGGACACAGCGCTCACAGGCCAGCATGAAGCAGGGCCCCGGGATTCAGGAGGAGCTGCAATCTGGTTCCATCCCTCCCATCAGGGACAGGCCTGCAGGAAGGGGTTCCCCCAGGCTGGGCACCCAGCAAGGGCATGGGGCCACACAGGGATGACTGGATCCGGGCTGGGGGGAGCATGAGGGCTGGGGTGAGGAGGCTTACGTGACAGAGCACTGGGCAAAAGCCAGGTATTCGAGGAGCACATCCAGGCCACGGTTCTCCTCATTGAGGAACTCCTGCACCCACCTGCGGGACAAGGCACTGTGAGTCCAGAGGGAAGCACTCCCGCCCAAGTGGGCACCGGGAGGCCACTAGCACACCCCACTCCACCGTGGTGCTGGAGGCGCCTGGGCTCAGGAGCCCACAGCGCAGCAAGGCTGGGGAAGGCATGCTGCTCCCCATGGCCCAGAAGGGCCATTGGAACCTGCACTCACCCAATGTGGTTGGTCCTCAGGGAGGTCTCCAGCTCACGGAGCACTTGCGTGGACTCCTGACCACGCCTCTTAAACTAGAGGTGGAATAGGGAGCCCGGTGGGTGGAGCCCAGCCTCTGCAGGCCCTCCAAATCCTGGGGCCACAGCCATCATCCCCCACCCCTAAACATGGCCTTTCAGGACCCCCCACCACCACTTCCACACACCTGCCCAGCCAAATGACACAGTGGTGTGTGCCCCTGGGCCCTGACACACCCATACACTCATGGGGTACCCAGGAACATCCCAGGCCCACACACAGCACCTGGCACAGACAGGATGCTCACGCACCCACACAAACATCCACATACAGAAAAAGGTACAACCACACACACGGGTGCACGTGGACACAGACCCACACTCTTCCCTGTGCCAACACACCAGGGCTCCCTCAGCCCCAAGAGCACACATGCCACACACTCTCGGGCACCCACACACCCATGAGTTGGGGCTCCAGCTCCAACTGCCAGAGCCCGGAGGGGAGGGGAGACACCCAGAGTGAGGGAGAGAAATACCCCCAGGTTGGTCATCCAGTCTGCTGCGACCTTGCGGCTGACCCCCCCAACATCGAGGTAGCTCTTCAGCTTCTGGATGTAGGCTTCAGGGGGGTTCTTGACTTGAAACCGCTCCTGGGGAGGTGGACAGGTGGGCGGGGAGCCAGGCAGAGCTGCCCTGGGGGGAAAGACCAGCCCCCCTGAGGCCCCTTCTCTGATGCAGGGCTTCAGGCACCCTAAGCAGCCTCTGAGCACCAAGGGCCCAGTCCTCACAGCCTTCTGCCCAACCGGGAACACCCCAGCCCAGTGCTATCTGCTTCTCTGTGACCTTGGAAGCCTGCCTGGGAGTGGAATAGAAGAGTTGGTTCATCCACCTCACCCCACGGGGGCCTCTCCCCAGTGAGGCCAGCAGGTGGCGCCCTCTCCCCGCCCTCCCTGGACCGAGCTGCAGGACCAAGCTGCAGCACCGCAGGGACCCAGTTTCCTGCAAGGTGAGTCCCTCTTCCCAGCGCTGCACCCAGCCTCCTGCTCACCTGTGCAGTGAACACCTGTGCACTGCGGCTCAGACAGGACCTCCACAACTCCCCATCCCTCAGATGTGCCCAGCCACCCCCTGGATCCTCTGCTGCTCCATGAGCCATTCCCACAGCCTGGGCCTCTGCCCATGTGGCCATCTAGCCAGCTCGTTCCATCCCTTCCATTACCAGAGATCCACCAGGCCCCTGGGAGGCCCTGCTTCTTCTCTGCCCAGCCCAGAACCCTCTGCCACCAGTTTCCCCAACACCACCACCACCAGGGGCAGCATCCTCACTGCCTACAGGGGCAGCAGGGGCAGCCGGATGCACCCAGGGCCTGGATGGACTCCAGGGGCAGGGTCTCCTCTGGATGGTCCAGGGCTGTCACCAGACTACCTCTCCCTGCGCCTGAGGAAAAGGACAGGCTTCCCTGCCTCCTCCCCAAGGGGCTAAGCCGTCTCACCCAGCCCCACCTGATTCAGAGCAGCATGGGAGTGCATGCCCTGGCCCAGCCCTGCTCCTGACACCCAGGTCCAGGGAGACCACAGCCAGGAAAGGCTAAGGGCAACATGGAAGGGATCTGCATCTGCCTGGTCAGGACGGGTGCCCGAGCGGGAGGGCAGTGATTGAGCGCAGCACGCACCTGGTCGCAGATGAGTTCCCACTTCTTCTCATCATCATACTGGCTCAGCAGCTGTACCTTGTCCGGGGGCAAGTTCATGCAGTTCTGGGGGTCAGAGTGGGCACCTTGAGCCTGGAGCCCAGAACCGTGGGGAGGAGTGGGCATCTCGGAGGCCTTGCCATACTTCTAAGTGTCATAGGAGACAAGTGGAGTACCCACAGAGAGCCCAAGACAGGGCACCTTCCCCAGGCCCCAACACCCAGGGCTTGAACCCAAGTCCCATAGTGCTAATCACCCCTATCATGCTATCATTCTCTGGGAACCCCAGGGCCCTCCAGCTCCACGATCCCCATCTTTGATATGGGGACATCAGCTCTGGCCCAACCCAGGAGGGAGCTGACAGGAGCCATTGCCAGGCAGGCCCGTGTCCCCAGGCACCTCCAGATACCACATGTGCACAGGGAACACCAGAAACCTCTCCCGTCCTCCCAGCCGCCCCCATCTCCAAGAATTGAGGGCGACAGGTAGGGGCTGGGAGCTCTGGGCATGGGTGGCACAGCCACAGATGTGGGAGACTTATGCTGCTTGGCCCAGGCCAGGGCCCCTCAGGAGCCATGACAGGTCTGGAGCCCTGCCGGGGCCACGGCATCCCTGTGGCCACAAGGCAGGTGTCACAAGGCAGGTGTCAGGCAAGCTCAACACTGTGCAGTCAATCAAGTGCCACTAGTACTTGAGACCCTGGAACCCCAGACTCAGCAAGCCTTCCAACAGACATAGCATCCAGGGCCAATTCACCCCAGCTCAGTCAACCCCAGGTTTATTGAGGCCCCAAAACACAGTTCTTGCCCTGAGAGGCCCCATTTTCACCTCAGTCCCCACGGGGTTTGCGGGAGCCCACCAGACCTCCAGCCTAGAGGTGGGGAGCCTGCTGTCCCCACCTCCAGTGGTCTTGGTGGCTAGGACATGCGTAGCCAGAGCTGGAGCAGGGAGCAACCATACCCACCCACGACTCCTCAGTCACCCTGCTTTCTCTGTGCAGGTGCTGGGCCTAGGTCTGGGGCTCTGACCAGACCTCACCCCAAAATCACTGCTGAAGCCAGCTCAGAAAACAGGAAGCTGGTGTCCCAGCCCGCCTTGCCTAAGTTTCTAGCCCAGCCACTCCAGAGGTGAAACTGCCCACCCTCCCCACCCCACCCCACCCCACCCCCGACTCCCAGCCAGCCCTGGGCGGGGAGCAGGACAAGTGCGTCACCCCTGTCTCCCATTGCGAAAGCGAACCAGCAAGGCCTCATCCGCCACCCCGGGGCATATGGGGGTGGGCGCTTTGCACTGTGTGTGGGGAGGCATGAAAGCCTCACCTCTCCTGTCCCCTCTGAGCCATCCCCCTGCAGAGGTGCAGAGAAGCCTTAGGGGGCTGCATCCAGCATGAAGCCCAGCATCTAAGCCCTCAGGGCAGCCACTTCTGGACGTGAGCCCTTTCCTATCCTCACCTAGCCGACACCCCTTGGCTCTGTGATGGGCCAGGGACCCTTCTGGTTGTGATCATGACCCCAGAAATCAAGGTGGCCAGCTTCCCTGGGTCTGTATGTTGCCAGGAGCTGCTGGATGCCTGCCACTCTTGCAGCCATGGCTGGTACCATCATCCATCGTGCCCACCCCACAGAGCAGGCACAAGTTCCTTCAGTGACTACCCAAGGTTACAAGGCCTGGGACATCAACAGCCCAGCCCTGCCCACAGCAGCCCAGGCCTCAAGGGCCTGGCACACCTGCCAGCAGCAGACAGGGCCAGGCACCCTCTGCCCTGTGCCCACCTGGGCCTCCTCAGCCCAGGCCCATATGCCAGCCTGCCAGACGTGCTAAATTTAGGCTCAGAAATCAAAAATAGCTTTGACAGCACTGAGTACTAATCAGCAGCTGCTCCCTGACTGTGGCTGTGCCCACCAAGGTGATGGGCACTCCAGGAGAGGGGGTGGCATGTGCTATTCATCACTGGGATGAGGCACAAAACAGGAACAGGGCCCAGGCCAGGGCCCTCAGCATGGACACCAGACCAGGGGACAGAAAAAAAACAGGTAGTTGGGGGCCCTGCCTTCAGGGAGTAGCTGTGACAGGGAGGAGCTGGAGCAGGGTGCAAAGACCCAGGTTTACTTGGCCTACAGCTTCTGCCTTTGAAATGGGCACTGAATCCGCCTCAGCCTCCCAGGGCCCAGGGACACCTAGGAGCTGTGCTGTGACAGGGCGATGTCCTCCTGTGACCCAGCACTGGGGAGATGGATCCCTGTGAGAAGGGAGGTGGGGCCGCAGAGAACTCCAAGGCAGGGCATGAGAAAGACCTGAGTCTGAGGCTGGCCGCACAGTGACAGCCCCTTGGCCCCTAGTGCATCCCAGATGCATATTTTGGGGTAAGACTGAGAAATGGAACTGACCCCTGAATCTTTCTCCTAGAATGTGCAGGAGAAAGGTCTGTCTGTCTCCCTGCCCCACCTTCTGGGTACAAAGAGGGACCCAGACTCTGTGTTCCCTGGAGAGCAGCCCAGTTTACCCCCGAGGCTACATCTGGACAGGGCCACAAACTAGCAGCCCACCTTCTCCCCAAGGCCCAGTCCTTCCAGCCCCAGGCTGCCCTGAACTTGGACCCAATCCCAGGGTCTGGAGGCCCCGGGCTGCCGGCACTGCCCCCTCCCCACCGTGATGGCGTCCTATGCTCTCATGCCCTCAGAACATCTCCAGAAACAGTTACTTCCCTGGCACCTTTCCTGGAGCTCTGTGAGCAGCCCCAGGATTATGGGATGCCATGGGGTAGCCCTGCCCTGGGTAGCTTGGAGAACCCCACAGCAGGAACTAGAGCCAGGAGGATGGCAGCAAGACACCAGGCCCAGCCCATAGCATACAAGCAAGACAGACAGTAATCAATGCCCCCAATCCCTCCTCTGGGCTTGGCCCACATGAGAGCTTCACTCCTTCTCTAACCCTCAATGACCAGCATGCCACATAGATGCCATTATAACCCCATTCCGCAATGGGGAAACTGAGGCATAGAGCAGGTAAGTTACTTGCCCAGCTCCCTCAGAAGAAAGAGTAACAGAACAATGGGAAGTGGGGGTCCTGGTCCCCCAGGGGTCTTCTACAGAAAGTCCAGCCCCAGGGCCCCCATCTGAGGAACCAGGACCAGCCGGCACCACTTCCTGCCACCAGCACTCTACACTTCCTGTTGTTACCCACACTGAGCTCTTACTCACTGGGGAACCCCCCCCCAGCATACCCTGTGTCAGGGGGAAGTGGAGGCTCCCCACCCCCACATGTGCACACGGCTGCCGTTAGCCACCACACCCCACCCTCCAAAGAGGTGGCTGCTCCGGTGGTTTCCGGCCACCAGGCAGCAGTAGGCCTAGGCCTCCCTGGGGCCAACCTGGGGACGTGAGGCCACCTTGGGGGTCTCCTGAGGGATAAGGAGGGACAAGCCAGGGACCCCAAGATGGAGAGGCACAGACCAGCTCCCTTCCTCTCAGCTCTGCTGACACTCGCTGCACGGGAGGCACCGAGCTGGGGGCCCTACGCGTATCCCTCAGAATGCTCATCCATGGGCCAAAGCAAGGCTCAGGTGGGTTAAGGAACTGGCCCACGGCCACCCTGGTATTAAGTGGCAAGGAGCCTCAGCACCCAAAATCATGACCCTCAAATTCAGAACCCTTCTGATCCTCTGAACAACCTCCTCTGAGGCAGAGCCCACACCGCCTTCCAGGATTCTGTGTTCCCAACAGATGCAGAGGTGGCCGCACAGCAGCCCCACCTGCTGCTGCTCATCTCACCCAGCCCACTGCCAGCTGCCCCAGATGTCCCTGTGAGTCATGCCCAGCACATCCCTAGTGCCGCCTCTGTCCATCCAGGGTCTGGCTGCAAAGCCTAACCCATCGCCACCCTTTGTGGGGGACTCCTGAGGCAGGAGGCCCAGGCTGAGCTCCCCACAGCCACACACCCTCAAGGAGCTGCCCAAGGGGCCACATCTGCTGCAAGCAGGCCCAAAGGAGCCTTCACCCCTGTTCTTCACCTGACTCCAGAGATGGGGACAAGACACCCAGGGCCACACCCAACTGTCCCGCCAAGAGCACAAATAGGAGGGTGCTCCCCCAACGCCTCAGGCCCTTTGAGGACATCATCTGGGCCCCAGTGTCTCAGAGGATTGGGGTCCTACACCCAGCTGCACCCAGGCAGCCAAGAGAGGGTGCATCCCAGTCCCCCAAAGAAGGCGGGACAGCCTGGATGATACCCAGCCCAGGCCAGGGCGTAGGAAAGTCGAGAGCTGGGCCCGCTGGCAGCTTCCCTGTCCCCGGCAGCCAGCCGTCCCTCTGCACGTTGCCCAGGCAGCAGCCGAACACCCCGCTCAACACTCTTTCCTCCCACTCCACTTGAAGCAGGGGCACACTGTCTTCCACAGCCTTCTTGGAAAGGGGGCATCCTACCTTGGCTCCTACACAGGAGGGCTCCCCATACCTCCCTCATCCACAGCCAGGAGACGAGGGGCATTCTGGGTGCTGTTCTACCAGGCATAAAAGGGTCCCCTGGGGTAAGAGATCCCAAGGGTAGCACTGTGCTTCTCCCACCAGGCCTGGGCGATCCCCAAGAGTGGGGGCCCCTGAGCATACTGAGGTTCCACTCCTCTTAGCCCTTGAGAAAGGACAGGATCCACCGAGCCCCAGGCTGGTATCCCATGGAGATGGGGAGTCCTGGGTGCCCAGGCAGAGGTTAGGCTGTCACCCAGGGTGAGTGAGGTGGGAAAAACCAGCCCTTGGACAGGTGGCTCCAGGTCATGCTCCTCAGGGGCCCAGGCTTCTGCCTGTCCAGCCACCAACCCTCTCTCTAGGAAGTACACCTAAAGCTCCTTGCTGAGCCTCCCCTCCGGCCCGGTACTTGGGGGCCCAGGGAACACCCCACAGCAGACCGGTCCACAACCCAGTCACGTCCCACAAGCCAGCAGCACAGCAGACCGACTTCTGGCCTTTCTCCCCCAGCCCCCATCTAAATTGTTCACAGGATTCGTCCTTGTCCGTGTGCAGTGGGGCAGGTGGAGAGGGGCCCCCCACAGCAGCCAGATGCAGATGCTAGGAGGCCCCTGACCACACAACAGTCTTCCCAGCAACAGCCCTGTCCCACCCCACACCCTCCTGGAGGGGACAACGGCCAGTCCCAGAAACTGTGGACCCAGCGACCAGGAGGTGGGAAGGAAACTGAGGGGCACCCCCTCCCTGCCTATGTCCCCCTCACTCTCACGCCAGCGCAGCCTGGAGACAGACTGGCCTCATTGCCACCACCCGTTTCTAGTCAGGGACAGCGGACAAGCAGAACGTCAGCGGGCGTTCAGCTGGGATCTGGGCAGGCCAGGGGGATAAGTGAAGAGACCCCTGCACCAGCTGTTACAGGCGCCCTCCTGTGGCCTGGACTCGAGACCCCAACTCCAGCCAGGCGACAGCGGCAGCGGTGGGGTCCAGGCTCTGCTCCGCTGCAAACGCAGGTACCGAACCCCGACCGCCCTTGCCAGCCTCGACCCCTGGCGCGGGGAGGAGACACAGGCCTCCCGCACGCCACATCGCGGCTCCGGCAGTCAGCCCCGCACCCAGCACCCGAGGCTCCCCGCACCCCGCCCGTACACCCCAAATTGCCGCGGGAAGTTGGGGACCGCGCCGCCCCCTAGAACTCACCAGCGCGCGCGAGAACCGCTCTTCCAGCTCCCCGGCCGCGGGCATCGGTTGCCGGACACGGGGCGCGGCGGGGCCCACGGGGGGCTCGGCGCTGCCGGCCGCGTTGCCCATGGCGGCCCCCGCCCGCCTGCAGCCGCGCAGAGCCAGCGTCGGGCGAAGCGAAGCGGGGCGCGGGGGAAGTCGGGGCGGCCGGGCTGGGCGCCGGCGGGGGCAGGAAGGGGGCCCCCCCGCGGAGCACAACTTCGGCTGCGGCCGCAGGGGCGCGCGCGGGCGGGGGCGGGGAATTCGGGGCGGGGCGGGGGACAGGGCTCCCGGCACAAGTTGCGGGGTGCAAGTGGGAAAGGGGTGCAGATGGAGGAGGGTTGCAGAGCCGGGGCGAGGTGCAGTGGGCACCAGGCAACGGTGCACGGAGGGGCGCTGGCTCAGAGGCTGCCAGCCGAGGCGACCGGGACGCGGGACGCGGGGCAGCGGGCGTGGGTGGGGCAGGGGTCCCCAAAGCCATGGCGCGGATGGTGGGAGGAGGCGCAGGCCCCGCCGCTGCACCTGCCGTGCGCGAGGCGACCCTGCGAGGCCGAGGAGGCGCCGCGCTCGGGCCCCGGGGTCCTAGAACCGCACCCCTCGGCAGCAGGAAGCGGGGCGCGGCCGCGCCAGGCCGGGGCAGGGGCCTCCAGGCGGAAGCGTCTGCACTCGCTAGCGCGGCGTCCCCGGCTTGGAGAGGACCCCCTTCCGGCCCTGCGCAAGCCTCTCCTCCTAGGGCGCCATCTGCAGACGGAGCCCCCAGGTGCGGCAGGAGCCGGGCCAGCGAGACCCTAGGCGCCCGTCCCACCCGCGGCGCCCATGGCCTGCGGACACCCGTGGGAGAAGAGGTCCACCGGGGAGACGCGGGGCGAGGGCCTGAGGATGAAACCAGCTGCGGCGCAGAGGGCAGGGTGGGGGCTCTCCCGGTCAGGTGGCCCGAGAGCTCCCCCACCTTGGAGCATAACGACCTCTGCTATCCCACGCGGCGGAGGGAAGCCGGGGTGCTGCCGTTCTGGAAGGAACCAGGCCCGGGCGCGCGGAGGCTGTGCCTGGGCGCAGCGCCCTCCTCAGGCCGCGGGTGCAGTCTGCTGTCGAGGTCGCCGTCCTGCTCCCTGCCGGGGGACCGCAGGGCTCTGCCTGTGTCCTGGGTTTGAGACTCAGCTGTTCCTGTCCTTCGCAGTTGACCCGTAGGGACCCCGAGTGACCCCTGTCTCCATCACAGGGCGCTGGAAACCGAGAGCCCTGGGCCTCCTCCTTGCCCACTGCGGCAAGGGAGATCCAGTTCAGGACCGCGCACTCGCGCCTCAGCCAGAGCTGGTAATTCAGAAGAGTCTGTGCGGGAGCCCGGGCGTCCAGGCCACTGCACCCCAGGCAACAACATGTGTCCCTGTTTGCTGCCCAGCAGAGACCCGGGTGTGAGTCGAGGCGAGACTTTTCTTGGCCTGCTGGAAGGGGACAACCTGCCCTTGAGACTAGCCAGGCCCTCCTTTCGGTATCTTATTTTAGGAATGAACTGAGTCGCTGAGTCCCCTGCGGCTGCGTCTTTTTCAGCAGCGCGCTCTAGCGCCGGCCGTGGTGCCGTGCAGAGCCGGCTCCGTGCCGCGGAGCTCGTCCTGGGGCTCGGCGGCTCTGAGGGGCAGCCGAAGCCGGCGTCGCCACCTCCTCCTCCGGCTCAGAGCGCATCTCTGAGGACAGGGACAGTGGCCGTGCGCCCTGGAGCCCCAAGTCCGAGCCCCCGGGACTCAATGCGGGCACCGCCGCTGTGTCTCAGCCCACTGGGTCCTCGGGCTGAGCCGACATCAAAGCCAGCGGGAGGGAGGCCGCTCCAGCACGCCCAGCGCCGGGCAGGCCGGGGTTAGCAGAAAGCACTCGGCGCACCATTGCCTGTTAAATCAGGTCGGCCTGCAGGACCAGCCTCTGTCCACGGACCTCAAGGGACCCTAGGAGGTGGCTGGTGCCCAGAGGGACCGATGTTCAGGCCTGTGCTGTCCTCTCCTGGAAATCGGCGGTATGACAGTCAAGACAGGGCCTGGTTTCCAGTGAGGATGGATGGCGTCAGCGGAGTGGCATTCTGATCTTTGTCACCTCATTGCCTCGGACGGAAGGACTCAGTGAGTGAGGAATCTGCCTCACTTCCTCCCCCTCACCATTACTCAGTCGATGTCTATAAAAAATGAAAAAGGGCCCTGCATAGCACATGCCTTGTAATCCCAGTACTCTAGGAGGCTGAGGCAGGAGGATCCTGAGTCCTGCCACTTAGGGAGGCAACTTAGGGAGAATTTGTCTCAATGTAAAAACATATTCTTAGAAAGTACTAGAGATGTAGCTCAGTGGGAGAGGGTCTTGTTCAATCCCAGGAAGGGAGGCAAGGAGAAAGAAGCAGTGCTGGTCCTGGTGGCACATTCTTATGATCTTGGCTACTTGGAGGCTGAAGCAGAAGGATACAGTATGGGTAATTTAGCAAGATTTCTTCTCAAAATAAAAAGAGCTTAAGATGTACTACCTGGGTTCAACCCCCAGCACCAGCAAAAAAGTAAATAAAATAAATAAATAAAGGCTGCAGTGTCAGTGTATCTATCTACAGATGTTCTGGGTTCAAGCCAGCAGAGTGTGGGTGACGGCACCTTGTTGCTCTCACTTTCTGCCCCGCCTGTGCTGTCACCGAGTGTCACAACTCACTTCTCTGTTCCCCTCCTGGCGGGCATTTAGGTTGTGTCAGCCTTTGTTACTACAAACTACACTCCCTACAAGAGGTATCTTGGTAGATGTATTTGTCCACACTTTTGTGCACCTGAAAGATAAATTTATAAATGTGATACTGCTTCACTGAAGGTTATATGACTCTAAGTTCCAATATTCACAGAATTGCCCTCTGAAAATCCCCAGTGTACAACCCAGCAGTGGATGCGGCCTCTGTCTCCCACATGCTCACAGATGTGGGGGTGGCAGGCCTCAGGGTCCAGGTGAGCCTCTGTGGCCCTGGTGATGGGGTCCGACACTTCCATGACTATGGGTCTGTCTGACGCTGGGCTGGGACTGTGTCCTTCCACCCCTACATCCCAGCTCTGTCTCAGGAAGGGCTTGCTGAACTGGATATGGTGCTGCCACCTATGACTCAGCACTCTGGGAGGCTCAGCAGGGTCACAGGTTCAAGCCCAGCCTGGACACTTTAGTGACAGTCTCAAAATAAGGGATTTTTAAAAGCCATGGATGTGGCTCAGTGCTAACATTCAACCTCCAGGACCAAGGAGTGTTTGCTAACCAAATGCCGGGGAAAGGCCTGCACTGTGGACAGTAGCAGACCTGGGGGAGGTGAAGATCAGGACTACCAAGGCCCCGGAGGGGGGCTATCCCAAGCCCTGGAGCCCCCTGCTGACCATCTGCAGCAGGAGCTGAGGAAGGCCCTGAGTTCCCAGGCCTATCTCTGCCTCTCAGGTAGATATATCGTCATCTTGTTGCTGTTTAGAGACGGGGCTTCCCTACACAGCTCAGCCAGGATGGGCCTTATCATCCTAAAATGACCAGAGGCAGAAAATCAACCAAGCACCCCAGTTCTGAAGTGGTGAAAGTACGTCCTACCTTGCTGTGCCGTGTGGTAGCTGCCAGCCATGCACAGCTACTGAGTACTCAATATGCCACTAGTAGTCAGAGGTGGTGGCACACACTCGTAATCCCAGCACCCTAGGAAGCTGAGACAGGAAGGCTGCAAATTTAATCCCAGTCTGGGCAATTTAGAGAGATCCTGTCTCTAACTTGGAACTTTTTTTTTTTATTTAAAGAGGAAAAAACAAAACAAAATAAAACAGAATAAAGGGTAGCAACAATACAGTATTTCAAGGAAAAAAGGAGGAGTACAACAGCAATAAAACCTAAGAAATTATTACTTGACTAATTACATACTGACTTCTTTGAAATAGTTGTTCAAATTACAAAGTTAAAACATGTAAAGTAGACATTCAAACAGTGAGACTTAACAGTTCTGCTCCACGATCTGACAAAAACAACAATATGGTCATCTATCTTACCCACTCAAATATACATGCAATTATATCAATAGGGTAAAATTAAACACAACAAAACATAGCTAAGCGGATCACAAGAAAGCAATGTAAGACATAAATTTCAAAGCTAGACAATTGGAGATATTCACTCTCTATCATATTGACTCTTTTTCTTCCAAATAGTTGTCCAGATTGTCACATATAGGGAATTCACATGAAACAACCTAGTATGGAATTGATCTGAGCAGGACAAGGGGGACATTACAGGTCTTCAAGACCAGACATTAGGGAAGCCATGAATGGCTGTCATAGTGTCTCTCATTCTCCTCAAAACAGCTGTCCATACCTTAATGTGTGTTAAACTTAAACAAGGCAAAGCAAGCTAAGATCACTTTGAACAAAAAGTGATAGTTTTGCTGGACTTCATGACATTATGGAATCAGCACTGGGTATTGAAGTGTCTCTTTTTCTTCAAGGTAGTTGTTTATTTCAACATGTGTTATATAGTTGGTTCTCGTAAACTGTTTTTAAGCTCTACACATGCGTGAGTCTCTACATGTATTTCTATCATTTCTATATTAGCCAGAAAAACAAAACAAAGCAAGATAAAACAATTCCTAGAAAAGCATGAGGCAGAAAAGTCACACAAAACCGCAATACAAGGTGATCTACAATGGTTACCATGGTGTCTCAGCAGTATATAACAACATTAATAAAAACAAAACATTAAAGACATTATAAGTCTTCAAAAGCAAGTAATAGTCAAGCCAGAGTGGGTATCTTAGTGAATCTTATCATCTTCAGTGTAGTTGCCTATGCTCTTAGACTTGGTGCTATCCATCACAACAGTTTTAAATAAAATCAGTCAATACAAAGTAGCAATCTAACAAACCAGATTCAAATAAGATCAGCCATAATAAGACAGTATA